>JBBPOB010000009.1:0-59545 GCA_038091275.1 Tylopilus subfusipes
ACTCCTCCCTTTTATAGCGCCCGAGTCAACGACAGCCAGCCAGCGTATTTACGACTCCTCCTCCTCCCCCCACCGATCAAACGCCCAGCAGGTCCCCGTTTCCAGCTTACCCCCGTTGTATAGCAGCATTCTCCTACGCTAGGAGAGTCCTATACATTCCAAGGACGTTCTAGAGTCTTGTAGACTTTAGACCCGTCCTTACTTCCAAACGTCTACCACAATGTGCCTGTACGCAAGAATTCGGTTCGCCACGCCCATTCGCCAAACTACCGCCGTCAGCATCGATATTTCGTCTCTTACTCCTACCGTACTTCACATCGTCAATGCCACCAGTATTCTATTCTAGTTAATTCCCTCAAGCGCCCGTATTTGCTCTCTCGTTCGCTTCTTCTCCGCTCAGTCCATGGTCCGTCCCGCCGCGCATGCACTCCCCCATCGGGGTTCTCCCTCGACTTCGCACACAAGGGTTCGTTGGCAGCCCTACAACGCTTCGCTCCAATCCATTCCCCCTCGTTCATCGCCACTTCCTTATTTTGTCACTCCCGCCTCATCAACTGCGTCCGTTTCGCCATCTCCCCGTGCTTTCTCCGAGTCCGACCGTACACACCCTATTCATCACCCACCCCGCGAGTTCAAACTCCGTGAAATTCAAAAGTCAAAGTTTGCTCTTAGTCTCGTCGGTGAGCCGTTCACCGCGTTTCATTCTCGCTCGTATGTTTACTCCTCTCCTGCAATAAGACCAGGCTGTCAAATCCTTATGCGATATCTGGCCTCAGCAAGACATACCCACTATTTTCCTGACTTCGGGCCGTCCAACTGTCTCCCCAGTGTCAGGCTTCGGTCTCTATTCCACCAATATACATAACCCCACTCCTCGCAACACATACCTACCCTCCCCGATCTCTCCGACAACCCACATTGTTCCTGCCGTCTCGCCGGTTACCTTGTATTCGGCCCAGCCTGTCGTTTTTCCACAGCTTTACCGGTGCGAGGGTGCACCCATGAGAAGTTTCGTCCACGAGGTTCTCCGTCGCTCCCGAACGTCAGGCACCGTGCTGCAAACAGCGTTGTGCTATGTTGAAGCTATCCGCTCAAAGGTTTCAGACCTCGTCCGGCAAGAGAAGTCATGCTTACCACCTTCCCCTGCGGTATCAGATCGCGATCGGATAGCTCTAGGTGAGGTCGGCATCGAGTATGAAACCGATCCAGCTCTCTCCACGGATGCATCGTCCTCCGATAACCTGCTCGACACCTTGCGCATTGATCCGATCGCACATGAAGCTGATGCTTCGTTCTCGGTGGAACTGGCTCTCGATGCGGACAAGGAACCAGCACACAAGTCGAAGACAGACAAGGCTTCCCTCCCCCCTCTCCCCCCTCTCCCGTCCCCGCTTCTTTGCCCCCGTCGCACGTTTCTTGCATCTTTGATTTTGGCGTCAAAGTTCATGCAAGATCGTTGCTATTCGAACCGCGCGTGGGCCAAGCTCTCCGGTCTCCCGCCGCGTGAGATTGGTCGGTGCGAGCGCGCACTGGGAGAAGCTCTTGAGTGGCGTCTTTGGGTCGGTAAATTGCCTGCAGCGCAATCCGCCTCCGGACGTTCTCTTACCAAATGTAAGAGCGAAGCTGACATCCAACTTTCGGGAAATTCTCCTATGGCAAGTATGGCTAGCGATTCGGACGCATCTTCTCCTGGTTCGAAGATTACTTCGCTCAAGAGATCTGCGACCCTACCAGCCGGGAGCCTATATTTGGAAGGACCACGTGTCATTGCGACCGACAACATCAGCCCTACAACTTACAGCCCCAGCCCGTCGACCCCGGGCCTCAGCTACTCACCGACCCCGACGGAGTCCTCGCTCGGCGATCGTACTATAATGACTACATTCATGGACGTATCTACGCCGCCGCCTAGCCAGTTCGCCACCTTTACGGGCGCGCAGAACGACAAGGTGCATGCGATGTTGTCCGTGCCATCGAATGGTCTATACGTCTACACGAACTCACAGGGTATCGCTTCGCTTTCGCAAAGGATTGAGTCACAATATCTCGTGTCCCACGGCATGGTCGCCCCGAATACCGTTTGGATGTTCAATGACGATGCTTGATCGTGCGCTGTGTACTGCTATCTCAAACCTGCGACTCTTCCGTATCTTGTAAATATTTTGTGTTTTCCTCTTTCTTCACCATTATTATCGTCTTGCCTACTTGCCCAGTACGTGTACATCATGATGAGGCTGGGGGCGAAGGAGCGGTATTGAGTAACTTCTGTGAACATTCTTGTCTTCTGTAAAATGTACCACCTGCCATACCCAATAGACTTGCACTTTACAGTATCCGACGATGGCAGTTGCGCGCCCACAATAGCTACCCTGCGCTCGGCAGTAACAGGTATGTACCTTGGCTTGTACCTCGTTGACAGAGAGATATCTAGGATGATGAGAACCCAGCTACATCGACGACATCGGGACCACGCGTGGATATGGCGACCGCAGATAATCAAAACACCATGGACAGTGCGCAGTAGTAAGACATACACACGTAACGTCAGCTCCGTACCTCTTGCAGCGGTGGGAGTACTGAAGATAGATTCCGGCAGGAAAAAAAATTGCATATCTGGAAACTGAACGAGATCATACAGGCTTGCTGGCACAGGGCTGTGACAGGTACTGTTTCGTCAAACAAAACGAGGGGGAAGGGGACGGCAAATGCGTAAGGGGCTAGCTGTAGATGAAAGCACGGAATGGGTTCTTCTCAGTCGTTGAAGAATTCGAGGGGGTAGTCTTCAGTCTGGATCGCACGCCAGAGATGCGGGTGTCCGTCTGCATCTTGTTTGCCCTCCACATGCAGGATAGAATGGAACATAACGTCCTCCTCACCCTATCAGGATATAACGAATCCGTGAGACCAGTTGGTCAAGAATGAGCTGGTTGACCTTACCCTGTTTGGCGGGTCATGGATTCTGTGGATCGAACGTACGAGATATAGAACGCATTTTTTTTAGAGGAAGAAAAGAGGAAAAATGTCGTTAAGTCATCATTTTATCCATGAGAATACGCCTGAAAGCGCTGATATACCGACAGACGCCCATATGTTGGTAGGCATGTAGGCGTCGTCGTGCACGCAGTCGCCATCCGCCGACATTAGCGCACGCACCTAACGTGAACGTATCCCCCTCCCAACTCGTCGTTGACAGCCGGGATCCTGATTTTCCCCAGGATGATGGTACCATAGCTCACGAACCCGCTGCGTACTTGAACGAGATCTTTCTCGATCGTGAAATTGGTGAGCTCTGCGTCAGTGAGTCCTGCTGCGCGGGACCACATCCTGATCTCGTGCTTGTTCCAATGGTGGCGAGACTGAACGATTTCATGCTTAATCCGATGTAGGACGTGATTGAATGCCTCGATGGAGTTTTGGTGGGGTGCGTGAGGAGCGTTTAGATTAACTTCCTCTGCAGAAGCTGTCACACCGCTGAGGTAAATAGAGATCCACATGCCATAAATTTTATTCGACCAACCCATTTCATGAATGTCGGCGTGGACTTTGAGGTGGAGAGTCAACCATGTAGTTTCATCCAATCTTCGTCATCCATCAATGAGCTTATGTAAGCCTGCCTTACTCGGTTCATAAATGAATGTTAAATTTGAACACAATAAAGTTGAAACTTCACCGTGTTTCAAGATTTATGATCCGGAGTCTCCTGAAAACTGATTGGTCAACTTAAACTAGCGTCCAAGATCAGACAAGGTCACCCTTTGCAAAGGGACCATGTCAGAGCGCTACGGCAATGTCGAGAATGGCTCGGGTCGCTTGGTCATCCATTTTTTCGAAGCATTTCTGGACAACAATCCGGTTTGGTAATGTCCGGTTCTTACGGATCATCTCTTTGTTGAACAGGCACGAGGTGACTAACATCAGTGTCTGTTCTCGTTGATAACAGGATAGCCATTCCCGGTTTCTCTATTGGTGGCCTACTCCGTGTGCTGCGCGAGGCCCGCTCTCGGTATGCAATGGCGTCCATGTGTATCATTACGTCGTGGAAAACAGATTAAAAAAACACACACAAAGGTCTGCCAATTGGGGGGTGTCGTGACGGTCTCCCATTTGGAGTTACCTGAACTCACACCGCAAACCCAATTCGTATCCATCTCCGAAGTCACGGTCGTTCAACTTCAATCAGGCTTGAGAACGGACCTAGAGGTAAATTCCGACGAGCCATTGACACGCCCAGCGGTGATGATCAGACAACGACGCCACTGTCGAAAAAAATCGTCGCTGTCGAAGAAGTCCAATTCAATAAGCCTGAAGGCCGATCTTTTTATGTACGCCACTGCAATATACAAATGCCATCAATAACAACAGGGTGCCAAGCCACGAGAAGGGAAGAAGCCTGAATTTACTTACAGTGTAACAGTGGCATCAGGAAGCACCGGGAGTAGATCGTGATGCCTTAACCAGGTAATAATAATCAGGGACGACTGCCACCACCTACACGACCTCCTCGAACATGTCTGGTTGCAGGACACTTGTACCGCTTTCTGATACAACAGTAGGTTTAAAGGCGGAGATACCGATACAATCTATACCTGAATGACCTGACTTTGAGCGCCGTAATGCATTGCTGGCATCTATTCACGGACCCTCGACGTTAACACGTCAACATCACGCAAAACCTCCCAGGGGATCTGATTGCGTACAACACCGTGGATCACACCAGCTGCAACTTGAAGCTTGAGGGGTTCGAATTTCGAGAATGCATATTCAGATTCACGATTACTTTTTTCTTTTTCTTTTCTTTTCCTTTGTTCACAGGATTCCCCCAAGCTTTATCCAGACTCCGACGTGCATGGCCACCGTCAAAAAGCTCCACAAATTAAAAAATCACCTGTCCAAACAAGAAAAACTGTCTGTTGGCAGGCACTGGGCGGGCTGGGTTATGAGTAAGACAAACATGAATATTTGAAAAGGCTTCTGCCAAGCTGTCGGCGGGCTGACACAGACCCTCACCTGCCTCACCAGTTACTGCTGGCACCTTACCAAAAATGAGATTACATACATATGCACACACAGCGCACGAGGTCCCGGAACAGTGTACTTGGTCATAGGACCAGGAAGTTCAGCTGCAGATCTTTTATCACCGAGCACCAGTCGGCGCCTGGAAATCCATGATCCAGCCGTTTCCAGACCTGCATGAAAAGAGAGCCACGTGAACACCAGCTGTCAACCGAATGAGATACGATCAAACCTGAAGAACTAGTTACTGCGAAGTTTGAATTTCATACAGGCTAGTAGTAATACGGCGGTCAGCTTATACATAAGTTAGACTCCACGGAGCGTGCGTTGCACCCTGTTGTGCCGTGTATACGGAGCAAGTACATGCGTAGATCGCGCAAGCAGGCCGGAGTGAATTGGATAGCTCTCCGACTCGAATATGATTCGTGTAGGCAGCTTAGTATGCCAGGCCTTAACAACTCGTGTAAATGAACGTCATGTGAGAAGGAAGAGAACATTGAGATGTAACTTACTATATTCCCGTGCTGTTGGATGTGTGCTCGCATCACAGGGTCAGGTCCGAGTCACAGGAGGAGACTGGACTAATTGATCTCTTCGAGCAATCTGAAGCAGGAGAACGCCACAGAGCAGGCTCTACGGAACGGGCTATGGGACCTAATTCTTTCGAGAGGAAGCGAAGCACACCTAACCAGCTCTGATGCGCAAGGAGCCTGTGTGCGTGGGCCACCGAATGTTATCGCGCGGATCGGCCCGAGTGTTCAACTCATAGCATTCGGAGGCGATATCCGAGCTTGAACGTTCGTTCCTTGGGTCTGTGACTTCCGTTATTCGTTTCCCGAAGGGTTTCTGAGACAAAAGCAATCACCCATGAAATTATTCGCACCAGTCGGCTGCACTTAGAATGGACCTCGAGCATGTCGGACGGACTCGTGCAAGTGGACGCGCGGGAAACTCCGAAGACTCCATTGAAATATGAAGCGGCTTCCTGATCATTGTCCACCTTATAGGGATCATTAATTGCCTCGATGTCCAGGGTACAGAATTCAAGTTGTACTGTCAAACACACTGAGTTCCGAGAGAACAGTCGACTGCTTTCTGCAAGAAACGCACCCTTCATGCATGCATGAACGTTAACCATCGACGCCAATGATCCCACGACGATTGTGATAATCACGACCAGCAGTGTTGTATACCGCGAGGATCTCCAGCAGGAGATGTGTCCTGGATTTCTAAGCCGTTGTCCCCGTCTGGAAATGAGACCCACGCGAGATCAATGCCGACGGTCCCCCTCGAAGATGGAGTAGATGTTCTTCCGACATAATTCTGGACACCAGCGGATATCTACCCGACCATTAGGCATGTGGCAGTGACTGAATGCAATTTTACTGTCAGGACTCACGTCTATGAACGAAGAAACACCACGCTGCTAATGACACCAGTGTGTCGTCCCTCGGCAGTTGTGCAAGCCCCCTGCAAGTAGCCGTTTGGACTTCTGCAGACGAGAACAAGTCTGAGTTGAAATTCGCAGCCCTTGTCTACGCTTGACCGCGATAACAAAAGCGACTGATGAATTGCCGCTACTTCCAAGAGCGCACTCCGCAAAGCCTCAATCTTTCTGGCCCTCGTGTCGATCCAGATCAAGCGGAAGATTAGCGGCGACTGAATTCTCAGACGGATAGCGAAGGTGATGCTCAAGGATCTATCGCAATAATAGGAATCTTTAGGAAAAACAGACGGAATCATGAATATCATTGGTATCTAGGATGGTGATCATTAGACGAATGTCCCACCAAGTTCCTCTCCTGTGGTGTGTGAAACTGAATAATATTGAGCGACGACTGAATGACTGAAAGATGGGGAACAAGCACTTACAAATGACTCCATGGGATTTAGTGGAGGAAGCATCTGAGGCTGGGTCCAGTGCTGAGGAGGTTGTGACTGATGCGGGTGCTGTGAATGATGCTGTTGAGTCATTGAGCGCATTTGAAGTGGATGGCTCGACGAGTGCGAAGGACCCGAAATACGAGCACCAGTGTGCATAGGCGCACCACTGCTGTAAGCAGGATCATAACGAGTCGACTGGTATGCAGGCATTTCGGGTATCATGGACAGAACGTTCGTTTGAGAAGGATGATGAAGTTGATAAGGGTGTGGAGCGCTGGAAACTATGAGGTCCCACACGAGACCCGCCGAGGAGAGCACTTACAGTTGTCGACGGGCAAGTTCAGGATCTGGCCCCAATGGTTGCAAGTACGGCTCGCTGCGAAAAATGTTGAATGGATGCGGTTGAAAATGACAATGAGATCCGTAGATACCTGTGACGACGCGCTACCACAGGTGGTAGGCTGTATTCCCCATGGTTTCGCCGGGGTGGTGTGCTATCGCGAGTTGGAGGAGTGGAGGTCTCAGATAGACCAGAAGACTCTGCCGTCGAGGGCCGGCCGTCGACATTCTCCTTGCGCGGCGTGGCCTTTTTCCGGGTGGGGACGCCCTCGGGCCAAGTACACTGGATAGTATATGGTGAGCGAGTGCCGAACAGTGACATGGGCACTTACATCTCGCTGACCATGGGTACACCGCATGCAGATGGGCTTGGTCTCGTCACACTGGTGGAGAGGTTCCAGCTTGAGTTGATGGTGCTGTGTGCTCGCTCACCTTGATTTTTTTGACGCGACAAGTGAGACAGCCGGTCTTGCTTCTGGTATACTTGGGGCGTTTCCTCTGCTGGGGCTCATTGCGAGGCTGGGCTCCGACTACGTGGACAGGACCACCACTGCCATGGGACTGGGGATAGTAGCTGGCGGGGGGGATGTAAGCGTTAGGGGTGGAGGAGCTGGAGAAGAGGTCAGGGTGGCGAGACCGGGGGCAGGGGAGGGTACAGACTATGTCATGCTATCAGCCATGGAGCTTGCGACGGGAGGTATGTTTTCGGGAGGCTGATCTTCCTTCATTGTTTTATACTAGAACACGTCCAAGGAAGAAGCAGGGAAGGTCCAAGGGTGGAAAATGGACGGGGACGACACCATTGTCACGGGCCCGGAAATCGGTCTGGATCACTAAATACAGATCTAAGGGTCGTGTTGCGTTGTAACAGATGGCATTTTCAGTCTGCCATAACAATATTTCGTATACGGAAGGTGGGGATTTTTTTTAATACAAAATTCTACACATGACTTCCATGTCAGGATTTCCTTGGGCGGCGTAAATAGCGCGAATAATATTTAAGTAATATTCGACACGACGTACTGCAGCATGGGGCGCTCGTCCCTCTGCGAGCGCAGGTGTATTCCTGCAAACTCGACGATCCCTGCCGTAAAGGGGGGCGGTTGCTGCCTTGTGCTTCGGAGAACCCCAAAACGAGTGATTTGAATGATTGATCGCGGCGCACTTGTCCGCGTTGGGCAACCCGTCGGGGAGATTGACATTGGCATGTCCCTGCACTAAGGCCCGCGCTCAATGTCCAACATGTCGCTGTCACGTCCGCCATGCCTTCAACAGCCTTCACCCCCGTAACATGCGCGACTGCGATAAACCAACAATTCAAACTTGTACGCCGTACAACTTCCTCACCTTACCGTAATCAGAAACGCCCACATGTGAATGCCGATATCAGTGCCATGTCAATGGCACTCCGGTGTGATCCAGCACACATATAAGGTTTTACACCTCATACAGTCCACACACAAGGTCCCCGTACCGTCGCGATCGTGTTTGTTCACGTACATACACCGTCTTTTCCAGCGTGTCCTCCGTCTCCACCCTAATCTCCATCCCCCGCGGCATTTTATATCATCTCGTCAGGTGTTCTCGTTGGCCTGTTCTCAATCAAATCCCAGGTGCCACAAATTCTACTTACCCTGATTACTCGGTTACCCCACTAGCAGTCACCAAAATAGTCGAGGCACTGCGGCTTATGACAACCAATTTGATTGCCCGATGCTACTAATCATGATTCGATCGACGTCCTCAGTTTTGATCTGACCTGTCCCGAGTAGCACCACATGCGCTCTGCACTGCGTTCAGCCCATCTTCCAATCAAGGCGAATCTCCCGGCGTATAGCAATCGCCGTCCGTGGAAGTAAGCCACGGGAAATCGTTATTAACAAGACGTATTGATCATGTCACAATAATAGCCAACGACCGGAAAACGACGGGTGACCGGGCAATGATCACACCACTTATCCCTTTTCCCTCCCTTCTTTGTCGGGCGATGACCGGGATCCTGCTGTGACATCACCTTTCCAAGGTTTGCCCAGCTAAGACCTAGGTCTTTCGCAGTTCAAGCCGTGATACCCATGTGATGTCCTTGGTGGTTCTTCGAATTCGAACCCGCGGGTTCACACTTGCAATCCCAGCCATTTGCCCAGGTTTGTTTCCCATGCAGGGAGTCCTTCGTTGCTGGGAGGTTGCTCTCTCTCACTGAGGCTTTAGACTACATCAGCGCCCGGCCCCACAAATATTTATTTTTTCACTTTTGTCACAAGCGTGCACACTAGCTTGTATGATCTCGTACCTTCGCCGTCTGGAGTTTGCCGGCAGTCTCTGCCATACGTACTAGTATAAGCAAGTGCGGCCAGGTCGAGAACTCTTGGAATAGAGTCGGGAATATTCCGCTGCAATTTCTAAAATGCAGCTAACGTGCGAATACCGTAAGGTTCCCGTTTTCACCACGAAGTTGGTCTCAATGGGGAATGAATTTGGCTGCTGGGGGGTCGAATTCAACCCTGCAGGTGCCCCAATTGATGCATCGCTATCATATGCCATAACACCGTGCTTCGTTCAATTTTTACGCTTTTGTCTAGAGGCTTTCGTTAGTCTGTCGCTCCTTCAATTCTGCATAGCTTCCTCTGGGCGCGCCACACTTCTGCGGTCAATTGTTGAAGTGGTGACTCGCCATACTAACCATAAATTTATTTAGCCCCCTAAGCACAGGTCAGCCCATCGACGGACACGTTTCAGCCGTATAAAACCCCGACTGAGTGACTGATAGGAGAACCTGAAACTTATCTCATGGAAACCTGGGAAGCGGGATGTTGGAGGTGCCAGCGGAGCCCTCAGGATCGGAACAACCGGTGACGGTGACGCCAACGAACCTGAAGAGCACAGCGACGAGACATGTAGAATTTGACTGCAGAATTACATTTTTTTTTCCACAAGGCAGGAGTAACGGAACTAGCCGGCGAGAGCGAATGTCCACAGTTCAGGTACTGAGGTCCTACCTCAGCACTCGATATCCTTGTCTTCTCGACTGCTTTCGGTGTATCCACAAGCGTTTAAGGTTCAGAACGAGATGCTGAAGGTACGAGGTAAAAAGTGCGATTTTCACTGACGTGGGCTTGTGTTGGTGGAAGTGTCGAAACATCCATCTTGTTCAATGTCCTTGGGGCGGACCTGAGGTGATCGGCCGGCAGCAAAAGGAAGCCTTCTTCTTCCGAGACTTCCGCTCAAGCGATTCGAGGATCGCGATCATCGTGGTCAAGTCTAAAGGCGTCGTCGCTTGTTGCTCACTCGAAGTTTAGAATGCCGACCGGCAAATGTTCGCGGGATCGCTTATGGTTGTTTTTAAAGACGAATAACTTGCAATGTTTTTTTGAAGTGTACCGTTGCCAATGGGTACATATTCGTACTGTTCCACACAAGGCAAGGAGGCAGAGTCACTCTTCTGTCATTCGCACACTTTGTTGTCTTCTTGACAGGATCCTTTTTCTCTTACTGGCAGATCTCGATCAGGTTGTGCCTCTGACGCTGTGGCGCCGTACGCAACGGAGGCATCATTCCCCTCTGAACACGATCTGGCACGGGGAAACTCTGCTCGGACTCCTATGTCTAGGACACTTCGTGTTAATGGACATGAACGTGTTTCGGTATGTTTCCCTTTGTCCTGTTAGTCTTACGTTCACAGAGGCGTAAAGTAAAACACCAAGACAGCTTAGCTATTTCCTACGTGTTGCCAGCCCCATCCTCTTCGACGTGGAGGCGATTCCCGAATGAGAGTCATGAGGGAGCTAGCGGTGGTACGCCGCAAATCGACATCAATTACCCCGTGATCGCGAGGCATTAAGATGGGCGGAAAACCGCGGGCCTCCCATTCGTGGGACGAATCTCGTCGCTTCTCTTAAGGGACTTCTTCAGTTCCGCTCAAAGGATCTGTCCTCATACAGCATGCGACTGTTCGTTTCAGTTCACTGCTATCAACGGTCCTCCCATGATGGATCGTTGATCCACGGAAGATCATGCCCTATGGCGCCACAACGATCGGAATGAAGATCAATTAAGTTTACTTGTGGGATAATTATAACCCCGTTCGCCGGCCACGAAAATCATGGTCACTAACTCGTCAAGCGTGGCCTTCCTTGGACGAGTGTCTCATTGGAGAGGACAGAAGTCGCATTCTACAGCTCGGTTGAAGAACAAGATACCTCTTCAGTTGATGAAGCAGTGAATGGAGGTCTGCAAGTTTGCCTATCGCGTGGCGCCCGACCCAGGTCCCCATCCCTGCGGAAATTTACACAATGTTTCCAGTGAGTAGTCTGCCGATGGGCGATGCTGATTTTGCTCGTTACATGGAATCAAGTAGCGACGCACGGCGCACAGAACCTGAGGCGAAAAGTATTCTTTACGATTTGCTCACAGAAGTATCTTAGGCTCCTCTGAACGGGAACGATCCTCCTGAGCGAGGATGTGACGACCCAGCACATCTAGAGGCCCCTCAAGCTTCTCTGGTACAGTCTACTGCCCTTCGGCACGGCCCGCATCATGGTACTTATCATCAGTCAAACACTTGATCTCTCCCTCATTGTCCCACCGGGGGGTCACTGCATCGATCTTCATAGTTGCCATACCCACCAGCTTCTAACCTCAAGGCTGATGTTTAGCATTCAAATTGAAATCCAAAACGACCTCCGTAACTGACTGTCCATACACTGACTTCGTTGTGATTACGAATGGTTAGGGGGCGGTATGAAAATGTACTGGTGTAAATCGTTGCGACAAGCAAGATTGGGATGGTAATGAAACAACTAGAAGCAGATGAGTACAAGTGTAATTGTTGCACACACGACACAAAGAACTGGCGACTGAAGTGGGATTGTTGTTGGGAAATCTCTAGGGTGTTGCATTACGAGGACCTCGGCTAGAGCCAGGTCTGGAACCAGAGCTGTGAACAGACATCAGCAAAATATCGCAGCAAGCGCAAGAGAGTACGTACGAATTACTGGACAGACTAGAACGCCATCCCCAGACTTCACGGATCCATCTTGCCATCGGAACCTCTTTCTTCATAACGCTGACGATCCACGGGTGTGTCAACATCTCTTTGGGAGTTGGGCGGAGGGTATGGTCTACGATTAAACTGAAGAATATGGAGTGAGTGCATAGTTTGACAATCAATAGTGCCATACGTTTGCCTTACGAAATCTTTCATTTCGTTTGACCATCTCACATCGGCTTCATCAGTGAGTTGAGGAGGCTGAGAAGGGGTATATTATCAAGTAAAAGGTGTAGTTGGACACGCATTCTTACCTCGCCGTGAGTGATGTAAACCAGCAACTCGATCGAAGTCAAGTCCTCAGGAAACGGGTATCTATTTTGCACGAGTTCCAGGATCGTAATGCCCGTCGACCATACATCAGCTCGAATGCTATACTCTTTTCCACTGATTCTCTCGGGCTGTGCGGCAGATGAACAAAATAGCCACTTGTTGGACATATAAACTTACGGCCATGTAAAAACTGGTACCGGTAAAGGTCCCCGCAAGGGACTTGACGAGCTCGCCGGAAACCCCGAAATCGCATAGGCGGACTACACCTTCTCCCGTGAGGAGGATATTGGAAGGTTTAATGTCCCTGTGGATTGTGCGAAGCGAATGAAGGTACGTGAGGCCCTGCAAGACCTGGGGTACAAGTCAAAGGGTGAGCGACGAGTTTGTGAACAGAGCTGACCCCTTCCGCTAGGCGACCCGCAACACCTTCACTGATACGCGCGCTGCGTTCTTTGATGCGTTTGCCCACAGCTTCCAAGCTTCCACCAGCACCGTATTCCATCATGACCTTGACTTCGCTGGAAGAGGGAGACATGTAGGCACCGTAGAATTGAATGATGTTGATGTGTTTGGAGGTGGAGGAGATGGAAAGTTCACGCTCGAGCTGCTTCAAAGGTGCTTCGCGAGTGGTAATTGTCTTGCGAGCAAATATTTTACCCGTTCGGATGTCTCTGACTTTGTGGACCGCACCACCCTGACCTTCGCCGAGTCTAGCCATTTCTTCCAAGACAGCATCAGACCAGCGCCCAAACGCTTGCTGGGTCGAGGTCTCTTCGGTGGGGGTATAGGAATCGAGGGTGGCTCTATCGAAGCTGGCGACGAGCTGGTCGATGGTGCTCTCGCTGATTTCGTTTGGGCCGGGGGGATGAGCGGTTCGGATCTGGTCTGAGGGACGGACGGTAGCGCCGCCGGGGTTCTCTCCGTCCAAGCCAGGCGGGATGAGGGAAGGGCCTGCATAGTACTCGCTGACGGCGCCCGAGAGGGGGAGCTGCAGCTTTGGACGAGAGCCGTTGGCTCTGCTTGGATTGGGGGAAGCGCCGGGGAGAAGGGGGCGGGAGGGTGTCGGGGAGGAGGAGAAGGGGACTGATGTGGGCGATGGGGGGCGGAGGGCAGAGGGATCTTGAGGGACTTTGCGGATGTGGAGTGGGCGAGTCTCTGGGATGGAGGGGGACTGGGAGCGAGGGAGCGTGCGTGGGCCGATGGGACGGGCGTGCGTCGTCGGGTGCATGGTCGTCCTCGTCTTCGAGTCCGCCGCTCACCACCCGTCGGCTCAAAGACGACTCTCCATCCCCTCCCTATCGTCCACGCCCACCCACCTCCAAACGGCAGTGTAGCCAAGTGGTTACGGCGTCACGTTTAGGTCCATCCTTCATTCCGTGATGGGTTTCCCGCGCGAGTTCGAATCTCGTCACTGTCATTTTCTTTTTCCGCCCCATTGTCCACAGTGTGGACCACCCGCTTCCTATAACACCCGTCCATGCACAATGTCCACCCCAGAGCCCAGTTCAGAGGGCACCAGCTCCCGCACAAGCACGCCCCCCCCATCCCCAATGAAACCGCGACGTCGCCCTGTCCCACTGCGCCTAGACAGCGTCGGCGTCGACCCATCCATTCTCGTCGGAAAGGCTCTGACCAAGATCAGCCGCTCATCCAAACATCCGAGCATGCAATTGCACTTTTCAGATCACACTACCTATCAGATCCTCGTCGACGGTTACGACCCGATACATCGGTGAGTCTGCCGAGATGCTGCCGCCAGCCCCATATTGATGTAATGCAGCGGTCTTCCCAAATCGCTCGAAATGGATCCCACTCTAGCCTCGCTCCTTGACGCTGCTGATGGTCAACTCGACGTTGCCTTCACCATCGAGGACTGTGTTCTCATCACACTGACCGACAAGGCCTTCGATTCGAAGCAGAATGGGCAGCGATGGGATCAAAATCACATCGGCGTGGCATTCAAGTTTCGTGAAGATCGATCCTGGCATTGCGTCTGGGCCACTCTCACTGACCACGAAAACGGTCAATGCGTTTTTCGCAGCTACGACGACGTCTACCTCGACCAACTACAGCGTTCCCCCCGCAAACGCCGCTTCCGCGCCCCTTCTTCCCCGACGAAATCGCCTTGAAATTCATATTACGGTGTATCGACAGATGGTGTATACATGCCATGCCAGCTCTGTGAACCAGCTCTAACAGCTATCGTTGACTCTTACTTTGTACCTCTTCGTTCTTCATCGCACTGTTTTGATTAGCACGCTAACTTGTCGCTCCAATCATCGCACGCCACATCTCTGTCTGTTGTTAATGTTAACGTTTATCATTTATCATGACGCTCCAATGCTGTATCATAGGCTAATCATCCGAGATCTTTGAATGTACGTGTGGCATGCACAAGCAACAATTTGACCCTACAAGCACGATGCGCGAAACAGGGATGGGGGCATGGCACTGACACAGAACACACACAGAAGGTCCCCGTACCTCCAGGTGTCACATATCCCTGTCAATGATGAAGCCGCTCCCCGGAAATCTGACACGTCCGCGGCTGCAGGCCATCCGAATCTCTTCAGACGTGTGACGTTGCCACTACACGGGAATTTCCACGGACCCTACAATTTGTACGCGTTTGGGCATATGACAGGCTACGCTGAACGTTTCACCTCTGGTTGTTCTGATCGTCTCCCTCAGCATGCACGTTCAAGGAGTCATCACCAAGGGTCGTCTCGACCGCTCATCGAGCAAGACCTTGGTGTCCTTGATCGCAGCTTCCAGGCACGCCTTTATGCGTTGTATCTCTCCATGGCCAGTCTAAGGATCATTCGCTTCAACCTCGTTGTCGACATGTTGTCCGATTTGGACTGTGATGCTGCTGTCGGTCTTCACCGGATGGCTGTTTCCCTTGAATCGTGATCAACACGCTCTTGGTGCGATTGCATCTACGGTTTACATCCTTTGAACCTGATGAACTTCCCGTCGTTCAGCATGATCAGGAGTCCAACCGATGTTGAACACCCCCCATGGCGGATGCAGCGGTTCCTGGTGTCCACTGTTTCTCGACCGAGGCACGCTGCCACACTTCATCTTGGATGATTTCCGGTGCCCATGCAGTGCTGGATGTGACTTGGGGGAATTTGCACATTCTCGTTGCTCGCAAGGTGCGCTAGGCAGCATCTCGCCAAAAGGTAGTTGCCTTGTTGGGTTCTGTGCTGTCGCATGCTTCATTAATTCCCATGGGCACCTCAGATTTTCAGTTACCTGATGTTGGGCGGAATGTTCGACAGCAATACGGCTGCTCTCATGCGAGGCCTAAAACACGAGTTGAAGTGGGATTCATGTGAAACGTGAGGTGACGTGCCGAGCGGACCGCCATCGCCATCGCGAGAAAGTAATGACACGCACCTAGACCTTGGAAAGCAAGGGAACCGCCCCTTGCATTGCATATCACTTTTCATAGTGCAGCATTACTGTTACAGGCTCTACTTTGTTGGCAATCAGTGATTTCCGACGGCGAAGCACTGGCGCCGCCACAGCTGTAACCTTTCATAGGTAATCTGGATTGCGCCGAAGGGAATTTGATCCATGTGCTTTCACTTGTTGGCATGCCATTCGATACCATCCGCTAGACTGCGTCGCATCTCCCGACCCGAAATATGAGACAACACGTGGGTTACCCAAACAATCATGCCCGGCTGATGTATCGAACTTTCTGTACTATATCAGACCTGAGCAAACTCCATTGAGTGATTCACGATGACAAGACAAGAGAGACCACTGCATTGACGGCCTGCCCTCTCTTGATTGGTTGCCGTATGCTTGGCGTCGAAGGAACCAAAGGAGACCAATGGGGTTGGCAAACACGTCAGGCAACCGGATCCAGAATTCGTGATGCTGTGGTGTCCAAGAGTGTGCCACAAAGCGCACGAAGCGTCGGCAGGATGACTGAGGATATAAAAAGAAGCACGGAGGGCCGGCCGACTCGGTCCCCCGGAATGTATTAAAAGAAGGGGGGGGTGATTTGTCCGTGATTGGAGGTTCTGACAAAAAAGAGGGTATGATTAGTACCGGAGCATTATTTCAACCAGGTACATCGAATAATCGGTGTGAGGTTGCCTATTAGAAGCAGGTTCGACTTTCTGGCATAGCGTTAAGAGTCGTGCGGAGAAAAAGTTGCAAAAAAAGAAACTCATTCACAGAAAAACATTTCGCACACACAGCATCCCTGCAGAGGAGACAAGTTGCCAATGTTTCGGTAAGGGGACGTAGTGACACCTCAGCTATCAGCTTTGTGTTTGAAACTGACCGACAATCGGTATTGCCTTGGGTCCATTAAGAGTGTTCTATGTCCGCAGAACACTGGAAAGGGGCGCGCCATGACAACAAAATAAAAACGGTTATCATGAATTGGGCCAAGAAGGTTTGGGTGAAGTTCGTTATCGCACAATCAAACGAACACGGCCAACAACGTAGCGGACTTACGTGGGCGGACCCCTCGATTTGGGGCTTGTCAAAGAGGATTAATTGGGCTGTCAAACCTTGATCTGAGCGCAGAGTAGGGCACTCTCCTGAAAGCCCCACCTGACAGCAGGACCCTGTAAGTTTGCGTCAACACGCTTACGGATGTTGATAAGAAAGAATTGGACAGTACATAAGCACGAAGATTAGCACATACGTCTAAGGCTGTGTCAAACGCCCCCTTTCTTGGCTATAGTGCACTGTTCCCACGGAGGGTCACGTTGCTTCCAACCTTGGCCACACAGCCTACTCCATCGTATCTCGCAGAGGTGCACCATGGCAAGCTCAGAGTCCCCTGCGCCAGGAAGACGCCATTCATTTGCGTCGTTGACTCACCAAAACGTAGGGACGGTCCGGAAGCTCAATTCGGTCCTGTTTCCCGTCAGGTATAGCGACAAGTACTATCAGGACATCTTGCAGCCCGAAGTCGAACCCTTTTGTCAACTCGGTCCGTCTATTCAATAAGGGGGCTGTTAGGGATTATTTTCTCACATCATCAGGAACACTAGTTTACTACAATGATGTTCCCGTCGGAAACATCTGCTGTAGGCTCGAGAACAAAGAATTGTACTTGACAACCTTGGGCATCCTCGCCGTAAGTGATCACTTCAATTTAACAGATCAGGTGAGCCGATGATCCCATCACATAGCCCTATCGATCCCGAAAGCTGGGTTCGCGAGCCCTGGAGCGTATCATCCAGGCTGCATCTCGCCATAACAAACCCCAGATCAAGCGGATATTTCTCCACGTACAGGTCTCCAATGAGCATGCCAAGAGGTTCTATGAGAGCCACGGCTTCAGCGAAGCTGGCATTCATAAGAATTACTACAAGAAGATCACACCCCAGGATGCGTGGATACTGGAGAAAGTCATCCAACACGGACCAGAACAATAGTTACACATTCAACAACATGTATTACATGAGCAACAAACGGAGAGCATCGCCTTCTCGTATGTGACAGAACTCGAATGTGGAAAATACGTATGTTCATAATTTATAGTACGTTTGAAGGGGCGAACATAGTTCTTGCCCGTCACTGAGTGACCTCGGCGGTCAGGACGAGATTAATATGATACTAGTGAAATAGCGGTTCAAACTGGCCGGCTGTCATCAATCACACGAATGGCATATCGATTGTCGAGAGAACAAACCTGCTCATTAAGAGGCCGCTTACGACAACTGGTCGTTAGGACTCCCCCTCTTCGTGTCCGCAGTGTTTCACCAGCTGGGAGGTGGTGAGTACCCGTTCATCCAATAACGCGAAAATTAACGTGCCTGGTGCCTCTTCAGCGCATCTTTGCGGGTGAATGTCTTCCCGCATCCCCCGTTACACAAGAACGGCTTCTCCCCTGAATGTGTTTCCCTGTGACGCTTCAGATCGTGCTGTCTATTGAATGACAGTGCGCATAGGTCGCATGAAAATGGCCGCGACGGCGATGCTGGATATTGTGATTGCTGATACTGAGAATCGCCGCGCCCATAATACGGGGAGGTCGGGTGAAGACTAGATTGCTGATGTGGTGCGGGATATTGTTGCGAGGGTACCGTGTAGTGAGGCACGGCGCTTGGTGCCTGAGGAGTGTGGTTTGGAAGGGGGTAACTTTGCCGGGGCTGATGGTATGCATTCGGCGTCGCTGCTATATACTGATTCGACACCGATGGCGGGAAACTTCCGGTGTAGTTGTTTGCCTCATATTGGACGGTTGGGTGCACTGACGCCAAATTGTGCGCAGAACCCGCCATCGTTGTATAGGCGCTGGCTGGTACCCCTTCATAGGCACCTGATTGTGCAGGATAACGAGGGGGGTGCTGGGTACCAGTTGACCATTGACTGCCGTCTGCGGCAGGAAAAGAGTATCCGCGCCGATCACCCATGATGAGAATGGGGGGGGACTGGAGAGCGTGTCGGAAAACGCTGGAGCCCTTGGGTTCATAAGCATTTTCGGGACCGCCGATGCTTCATATGGACGTGCACAGAGCCAGCAATTTGCCGGCGCCGCAACAGGGTGAGTGCGGCACAAGCAAACATAACTGGTCGTAACTAGTTGTACGAGATCTCGTCTGAGGTTGCCCGATCGGAGTGTTACCTCCCATGTGCCTGATGCGGGGCCAGATCTGGGCGTTTGAGTAAGACGGCCCTGACGAGTATAGTTGCGCTGGGTCGTCTAACCAAAGTTAGGTAGAGTGGGGAGATTACGCTCTCATCGATGCTCTCAGGTAACCATTCGTTGATTCAACCATCAAATTTTCAAGCTGGAATCAATCCCAGTATGGCTGGAGTCACTTTTCAAGCATCGTGGCGATGCTGTCAAGCACTGCGGGTGAGTCCTGCTGACCTCTGGTACGGATCTGACAATTGAGACCGGTTTCCCTTCTATATATGATAGTTGGCCCGAGTCTGGGCACTTTGGTCGCCCCTCTGATCATGCCGCGTGTGGTGCGACTGACTATGGTTGTTCAGCATAGCCCAGCTCCGGTATGATCGAACCTTTCAAAGTTATGTTTTTTTTTTTTGACCAAAAGTTTCACGCGGATCGTGCCAGCCCTGCCCGCTTAGGCTTTCCCCGTACTCAGGACATTGCACACGCGTCATTTCTGCCACGGAGTGGGCCTTGCCTCGGCGCGTTCAGGGCGGATCTTGCAAGCACGGCAAAATCACGTTGTTAAGAACTAACCATCATTCCCGACGGCCCCTCATACGGTTTTCAGTGGCAGAATCATCAATACCCCGTCCATTGAGCGACGCCGCCGGAACGAGCGATAAGGTTGCGGAAAAGCACTGCGACACCGTGACAGAGCGCAGTTGTGGCGTACTTACGATTGATCGCGGCTGTAGGCAATGCGCTACATGAACAACATCATATGTTCTTTTGTTTTTTTATGTCGTACCTTTCTGTCACAACCTTTTTTTTTACTGCTGTGGCATCGCAGACGGAGAAACGAGTCGGGATCCCAGCTGTGAGTGTCCGAAAAAGGACCTGCCAATTGATCGACGCATGACGTAGTCTGATACGGCCACCTCTCCCCCACTCTGTCCGCTGCGTCTGGCCCTCATGTCCAAACGTACCCTTTCCACCCCGTCAATATCGGGTAGGAAGAAGGCTAGACTCGCACCAGACCAGGCCGTTCTTGACACTTATTTCCGTGCCGGCGCCAGTTCCACCAACGGTAAGCAGACTGCGACAACAGCACCATCACCCCGGCAGATTCGCAGGGATGTGTCTTCGGACGTCGTTTCTGAGGAGACGTTTGCCTCTCTCGAGACTATGAACGATGCCATATCGTATGGTACGTCATGGCAGGACGGACATGGGACACAAGAAAACCCCATCCAGCTTGATTTAGGAGACGAACCCAATCCACAAGGTTCGATACCATTGCCAATACCGCCATCATCTCACGACCGCGTTTCATCTCCTCCTGATCCTTGCGAGAACTCTACGGCATCTCTGCCGTCAAGGCGTGCGACTGATTTGGGTCTTACTCTCCGTCCAACGGAGATAGATCTTGACTACAGCCCCGTGGCAGTCGACCCGCTCGTCTATCCCATGCACCATTGTCCTTGGCCAGCTGCTTCTCCTGCACCATACTCATTCCTCGTCCATACCCTGGCTGTCCTGGCGGGCACCCGTTCCCGTATTGCCATCCTCAATGCGCTCACCAATACTCTGAGGTGTCTCATATTATATCATCCCGCGTCCCTGCTGCCGGCACTCTATCTCTTGTCCAATTCACTTTCCCCCGCTTACTCTCCACTCGAACTCGGCATTGGCGGCTCAGTCATCTCGAGGGCCATCCAACAAGTATCCGGTCTCACATCTGCGGCGCTCCGGAAGCTATATAATTCCTCGGGCGACCCAGGAGATGTTGCATTCGAGGCCAAATCCAACGTCCGCACACTTGTGGCCCACCCGCCTTTACTTGTCGAGAATGTATACCAATCCATGTTGAGAATTGCCCACATCAAAGGTCAAGGAGCGGTGAAGCAAAAGCAGTCCATTGTGGAAAAACTGCTTGTCGCTGCGAGGGGAGAAGAGACAAGATTCTTGGTCCGGACGCTATCACAGAACCTACGCGTGGGTGCTGTCCGGACGTCTATATTGACAGCGCTTGCCAGAGCTTTGGTCTTGTCTCCGCCTCGAAACCTGAGTATATCCATCCCAAGCGATTCGACATTGCATGTGACGCCACGGTTCCTCGAATCTATCCAACCATCCCCATCGGGAGGGCAAAAGAAAGGCATCGATTCTCAGCGTAACGAGCTCCTGCTGAAGTTTGCGAAAGCCGAAGGGCTCGTCAGAAAGGTGTATGTCCAACATCCCAATTATGATCACGTCGTCGCTGGAGCCATTTTCGGTGGACTCGATGGACTCCTTACGCGGGTCCCGCTCACCGTTGGTGAGGAACCTGCGTTCCTGGCTCAATTGTTTTGGTAATTCCTTCAACCAGGTATCCCTCTCCATCCCACGCTGGGCTCTCCAGCTCGATCACTTGACGAGATACATGATCGGCTGAATGATATGCCATTCACAGCGGAGTTTAAGTATGATGGTCAGCGTGCACAGATTCACGCTTCAAAAGTGGGAAATGGTTGTTCGTCTGTCCACATTTTCTCTCGGCATCTAGAAAACATGACCGACCAAGTAAAACTTCCGTATCTGTGTGCACGCAGATTGACTAATCCCATGCTCCGGTCCAGTATCCTGACGTAGTTTCGTTGGTCAGATGCATGTTTGCAAGGGCGTCTGACCTGCAGTCTTTTATTATCGATTCTGAGATTGTTGCCATAGATCCGGACGACGGCCGCCTCAGATCCTTCCAGGAACTTTCGAACAGAGCAAGGAAAGATGTAGATGTCCGAGATATCAAAGTCCCAGTGTGTGTATTTGCTTTTGACTTGATGTATCTTGATGGCGAGGTAAGTTTACGGGGAACCATCATTTTCATGATGTTCGACGTGACATCGTTGCATTCTTCCGCCAGGTTCTCTTGGAGCGATCTTTCCGGGAAAGGCGGAACCTACTGAAAACTCGGTTCCCAGCCCTGACACCAGGGGAACCAGGCACGGCTCACTTCGCACATGTTAACAGCTGCGAAAGTGCACAAGGGCGAGAATGTATCGAGGCGTTTTGGAAAGAAGCCGTGGATAGTCGCTGCGAAGGCCTCATGATCAAAGTTGGTTCTCAAAGGGCTCATTGCTTTGGCAGGCTCTCATTCTTGGGTCAGCTTCTAGACAACGGTGAGAATTTAGAAACTACCACGCATCACACGGCCCAAACTCGAAGGCGACCCTTGCCAGCTACGTATGAGCCTGGTAAGTCAATGCTTGGTACCCCCTTGAAGCACGGATTGGTAGTTTACTGCTCCTCAGATAAGCGAACTTCCGCGTGGCTGAAGCTCAAAAAAGATTACGTGGATGGTCTTGGAGATACGCTTGACCTGGTTCCTGTCGGAGCATGGCACGGAAATGGACGCAAAGCAGGGTGGTGGAGCCCCATCCTGCTCGCAGTCTGGGACTCCGCAAAGGAAAGGTTGATTGCAGTCTGCAAGTGCATGTCTGGTAAGGTCCACTGCACCGTAGCTTACGCGTTCAATGGGCTGACGGATCCTTCAGGGTTTTCCGACGCATTTTACAAGGTATGACCAATTCCTCTCGTGTAGCCTATGGGATGGGTGATTCTCGTTATAAAAATAGGATCTCACTGAGAGGTATTCTGAGAGTGGCGATAGTTGTTCGCATCACCCCTTAGGGGACTATGATATCGGAGGTTAGAGCTATCCGTGCTAAGAGTTGGAACTTTTTTAACCCGCTCACAACCACGGTTTCTGAATCTAGGCTTTAGACCTGACGCTTATTTTAAGCCCCGTGAAGTCTGGGAGATCCGAGGCGCGGAGTGAGCAAGTCACCGTTTTCACAGCTTCCTTCTGCTCACCATTCTGGATCACGATGATCAAAGCATCACGCTCAGCCCCATCTCCTTGGCAGCGCTGGGTGAGGTATCTTCTGTCAGAGGTCTGAGTGTGCGGTTTCCGCGGTTTATGCGCGTTCGGGAAGATAAACTACCAGAGCAAGCTACCACTTCTCAGTCTCTCGCTCAGATGTACCGTGATCAACAAAACAGAGGTAAAGACACTACCGGCGCCGACGATGGAGATCTTGTGGACATGGAAGTCGAAGAAGTAGAGGCACAGATCGAAGATGAATCAGACGGTTGAGCTGAAGCTGTCGCTACCGTGTCATCACAATGTATCACAATAGATTTGAGTACCGTAGAAGTTCTCATAATGCATGAAGTCGGGACCGTAGTGACCATTAGGTCTTGCCAAGCTTTTGGTTACACAGAGTGTAGGAATTATGAATCACGAGAACTTCTGAGAGCATCGGCCAGAGGCTCAGCAGAATGACCATCACATCAGATTTTCAATACTCGGCATTGCTTAACTCGCTAGCCAAAAACTAGTGACAATAGTGAGTGCGTTATGATACGTACTATCACTAGGGAATGCACTATCGATAACGCGTTTTAGCTCGCCGTTTGATAGTGCAACCCTCCAGTCATTCTCTCTCTCTGCAGCAGGCAATAACTCTTGCAGTTGAGCATATGACATGAGGAGGGCATACTTGATGGTGAATACTGGTGCCGAAGCCGATGTCTGGGATTTGTGGTCGCTACGGAGCAGTTGAAAAACTTCTGAACACGTCGCGAGCGCAGGTCGAGAAGAAATGCTGGATCCTGCCCGACCGACGTCGATGTCCAGTGTGGATGATATGACCCCAGAGTCTTCTCGTCGTGATCCATGTCTGACGAGAGGTCGAGGCCGGGGCTTGGTCCCTCCAGCGATAGACGACGAAGATGACAGGAATCTTTGGCATATAGTGATTTTGAAAGTGAGAACAGGGACTGTCTTTGGCAGGCTCTCCATCAAGTTTTGGGTGATTTGAGTGGGAGAAGTATGTAGGCGGCTCGTTAGTGATGCCGCGAACATGGGCCCATCGAAAAGTCCTGAGAGTGTGAGGTTGATGAGCTGCGGGAGATCTTAGTTTGTCCCCTCAAACCACAGGAGATGTTACGAAGACGCACAAGTGTCAATAGTCGCGTGGCCATCTCACGACGCTCTCCATCTTCCTGCCCGATTGAGTGAAAGACGATATCGAGTAGAGCACCTGCATCCCATCGTGGGCCAGTACCTGCCCTCGGGGGAGGGATCTGCGATAAAAGAAGTAGGGAAAACTTTTCTGCATCCATATAGCTGTTATTTCCGACTTTTCCAGAGAGTTTGACCTTACCTCCGAATTTCTGGGACCTGAGCAACTCATCCTTTTCAAACAAGGACAACAACCATTGAAGGATTGGCCATGCGTGTTCAGTGACTACCGCTGGTGTGTCGCAGCCTTGGTCGAGGGGAGCGTCTTCGATGTCATAGGCAGCTCTTCTGGGCTTCTTTCTCGAATCCCGAGGCAACAGTTTTCTGCGCAGTATGAACCCTGCCTTGAGAATGGCCCAAGAGCTTTTACAATCCTTGAGACATAGGGACTCTCGGGCGATGACCGAGTCTTCGTCATGTCCGGTATCGCTCGATTCTGGCGGTAGATCGCCCTCAGCAGCAGCGTCCAACGGATACCTGGGCAATGCTCTAAATAAAGACCCGGGGGAATTCGTCGCGAGAAATGAGAAGAGGAGGCGCTGAGCAGCCTGAGATTCAGCCACTGAAGGAGATAGGGATGCCTTGGAAAGAGCGGGCTTTTGTTTCGTGGGAGAGCCCTTGGCAGGAGAGAGAGGGAACTGTTCCTGCTGGAATGTTTGATCACCAGAAGGTGGGGGTGGAGGGAAGAGAGCCATGTAAAGGAGCTGGCGGATAAGGTCACTTGAAAGGCGGTAAGATCGAGATCTATAATAGTATTCAGGGAGACTCACGGAGGTGGTTTGAAGGAGGGTGATCGCAATTGATCTAGGACAGCCATGCCGGATTCATACTGGCCCTCCTCGAAACAGTTGTTGACCAAACTACGCTGGTGGGTTGTCATTTCCCGTTCTTCATTCGCGGGAGCCATCGCGATGCGGCGAGGGAGAGAGAGAGACGCGAGGCGTGTCGTGCTGTTGTGGAACGCGGTGCACGTGACGGACGGGACTCACCCAGACGGTGCTGGGCCAGTACTTGTTGAAAGCGACGTCGACGTCGACCCTGAGACTGGCAAGATTAGGTTGCTCGCCGTAGGAAGCACCTGTCACCTTAGATCACGACGTTCGACGCCTATCCCACCCCGGTCATCGTCCCCGTGCTGGTGGTCAAAGCTGTTCAACCGATCATCGATTCCGTGAGCACTGCCGCCTCGTTGTACATCGTGGCAGTCTGCTGACAAATGCGAGTGAACAAGCCCAGTGACTGAGTGACTGAGTTCCTAGTTTAACCGTACCACCAGAACTGCCAGCGCCAGCGCCGAGACGCGCAGTCGTCCAAGGTCAGATGGCTCCTCGCTACCACCATTTCCGATGCTGATTATTGATGCACGGTCAACTCAGTGCGCTTCTCGCTAGTTGAATGTTTGCAACTCGCCCTCGCCCAGCAGAGCCACTTCGTCATTTGCTCGGACATTTTCACCGGACCATGGCCACGGTCACAAGTGAATCCCGATCTCGTGGGCCAGCTGAGACCGCTATACACGACAAGGTGAGGTCGTTATACCGATCAGCGCACCAAGAACGGCCTCCAAGCCATTCCTTAGCTGACAGCTCTGCTCCAACCTTCACGACTCACCATTACAAACGAATCCCACCTCCACCGCCATCATGCTGCCATGAGGGCCCAAGGTGGAGGCAACGGTGAAACACGTCAGTTTCTCATTCCAGGCGTCGCCAAATAATCCTCCCCTCACGTGCTGCCACCGGTGGCGTACTATAGATTTCGCAGTGCAGATCATCTCAGAAGCGTTCAAGGGAAAGGTATATACATACTTTCCCTTTCCAATACTGCAATTCATCCACGTTCCTAGTCAACTTTGCAACGGCACCGGCTAGTCTATTCTGCGTTGTCAGATGAACTCGCCCAAGGGCTCCATGCCCTCTCGCTAAAAACGACGACGCCAGACGAGGCACAGCAGTTGGCAGCTGGACAGGCTGAGTGATGTTGTGAAATCTGTGCCCTCTTGGTTTCGTACCCTCGTCAATCATGAGAGCAGTCCTTAATTAATACCACCGTCCAACCACAAAATTGTCCTTGCGGTCATTATTTACCACATTGTAATGCGATTCTCAAGCTGTAGCGAGTCAAATAGGTCCTGCTGGCGATGCTGATCCGTGGTCGCATGAGAAACGTGTCCTTGTCTGACAGCCTGTCCGATTCGGGAGTTCAGTGGCCCTGATGTCAACCTGTATTGACTCCGGTCACTGATCCGTTACAGGCTACAGCCAATCCGGCTGTTCATAGCTATACCTAGCTGCCATGTACTCGCTCCGCTGGTCGCCTGTCTTCCTCGCGCAACCCGGTATGAAATTTTCATTTCTTTGCGCGACCAGCCCGCTTGTTAATGCATGATAGGTCCGCTGCCCTGCAACCTTTCTCGTCACCTGTGGATTTGAGGATCAGCGTCGGCTCGTGCACAGCAAACTACCTGTCTCGGCGACGATCAAGCACGGTTGCTGCCAGCACGGACTTCGGAGACATCCTGGTAACGGTGCCCACAGTGAATCTCCCACTTTCACTTTTCCCGCAGTGCGGTAGTGAAAGCCGGACACTCTTTCATAACGACTCGTTCTACGACTCGACCATCACGATTAGCATGCAATGACCGTCCTCCCATATATAAACCATGAAGTTGCTTGGCGCATTCTGCCCTCCTCCAACTGTACTGCTATTCCAATGTCTGACTGGAAAACGTGTCGAGAGGACGCACGACCGACACTCCCTCCCGTTCGAGACTTATTCCGAGGTAAGCCAGAATCCCTTGCGTGATCCAAGGGGTGTAAATCTGACACGCTTTACGTAGATGAACTGTCCCGTTCACCTAGACCCCCAATGAGCCTATCTCCGCCATGGATCGTCCCCGGCCCCCGCGTTGACCAGAGCTTCGACCGATCGTTTTCTCGACCTGAACGTCGTCAGGACTCTCAGCTGGATGGACCCGGTGTTCAGGTACATTCACTTGCTTGTTCTGCTTTGGCGACTAATGTCGTGTGCAGCGTTCTGCACCTTCGGCTGCCTATTATTCACGTCCCACACAGCAACGCTACGATGGACGTACCGGATCTCGTGCCTCGCCTGCCGATAATTTATCACCATCTATAAGCCAATATCATCCGCAAGTACATCCTCAGTACCACGCTCGCTCTACGTCTCAGGCGGATCAGCGACCTGCGCCTCACGATCAGTGTACTCCACCAGGGTCTCATCCATATTCAAATTTACCTTCACAGGCCTATTACTCTTATCCGACCACGGGTATTTCGTCACGGGGTTCAGGGTCCTATCCCGAAGGATACGCCAGGGATCAGTATGGAGAACCAATGACTGCGGCGGTCGCGTCCGAGGCCCACCGGTCTTCTGTGTCTACGCCCTCTGCATTGAAGTACGAGTGTGATTATTGCGGCAAGGGATTCACTCGACCTAGTAGTCTCAGGGTGCGCATATCACCGCATCTTCCAGGCGTTTCTCACCCAAATACGTCTGCTAGATCCACTTGAATAGTCATACTGGAGAGAAGCGTGAGTAATATCGCCGCCATGTGATTTATCAAAGTTTTACCCTCGATCCTTGTAGCTTTTATCTGCACTTTTCAAGGCTGTGGCCGCAGTTTCAGTGTGCTCAGTAACATGCGCCGGCACGCGCGGGTGCACGCTGAAGCTCCCAGTTGCCACCAAGAGGGCTCGAGTGACGAACACAGCGACAGGCAGTAGCCTAAGAGCGCAGGCGCAACACAACGTTTGACGACATCTGCCACGACATGACGACCATTTACACTTTTCCAAAGAAAGTCAAAAAGAGCATCACTGCCCGTGTAGCCAGCATCATTCCTTTGTACGCATCTCATCTCTCCCACTCCCTACTGAGGGTGTATTCGTTATTCATCATTCCGTTGCGCTGTCAACACTCGTTATTTATTGACCGTGTAGTATTTCTTGAGACTTGCATCGACTATACGCATTCGTGTTCGTTCGCATGGACTAGCTGATATTTATTCATCGTACGCACCGAGACGAGACTTAACATTATATTATTCTGTTATTTTCTGTTCCATTGCATGGAAGGGGGAGTCGATGCACGCATTCGTCGCACAATAATACACGGATCACATCAAGTCAACTGCCGTTGCCTGAATTGTGAGAAAATCATATGTGCCCCCTCCAGCAGCAAGAGAAGGGGCCCAGAGCAGTCTAACTATCTCGGGCATATTGCTCGGCCTTTTACTACGACTGCGCGCGTTATCCCCCTCCCACGTAGCGACCTTGATTGGCAGGGCTACCACGGTCAAGCCTTCGAGAAATAGCCTACTCTCCGATGGCGGCGTTCCAGCCTCACAGCCCCATCTTTCATTTGGGTGGGTCGAAGGGTCGCAAGGCAGGTCGAGCGAGATGGCGGGTACTTCAAGTTAGCTCTAAGACGAGTCACGTAACCTTACGGTATCCCGCGATCATGCTTCTACCACGCAGTGGCGATGAGCATGTGTCGTCTCCCTCGAGCTTGCCTCTGCGCCGCGATGACGCGGCAGACACGTAAAGGCGAAGGTGAACCTATCATTTAATAGACCGAGCACTCCAAGAGCCCAGACGACCGCGTAGCGGATGGCTACGATAGAATACATGAAAAGGCAAGGAGAAAAAAGAAGACGAACAAAAAACGGCCCACACGCATGCCCTCCTCGGGCGCACATATTCACCGCAGATCCTGTTGTCATTCCGTCATTCCAGCATCACTGCAGCACGGCCGCTGCTCCGCGTACGCCACATAACGCAAACGGCGTCATCAAATATCCATCCCGTCACACCCACTTGAAAACGGGGTCCATTGCACACGCCGTGCGTAGGCTACAAAGAAATGGCACGACCTTGGCCAGCGTCGTGGACGCCGCGAAAACGCGAGCGGCCCCTCTCGCGCTTTCCTCTACTGCTCCCATCTGTGGATCCATCAAAGGCTCGGTCAGCCCGGATATAGCTGATCGCACGGGGACTCTTGTGCGTAAAGCCCGCAAATGCAAGGGCCTTGCGGACGTTGAGAATTTCTTCCCCGTGAATCTCGTCCCGCAAGAGAGGGTCTTTGGTAACATTTGCGGGCATACCATTGGCAGGAGCCAGAGGCTAGGAAGCAGCATGTTTGATGAGCGTGCACAGGACGTATAAATGAATGAACACATGCCTCCGGAGGGATGTCAGAGTCAAAATGTCTGGTGTCTTCGGGATCTCTCAATTCTGGGCGATACGGTGCGGGATATCGGTGAATATTGTCCCAGTCAATGCCTTTGAACCATGGTTGGGCCTGTTGCCCCCAATGCCATCAGTACGTAGACGAAGGGGTGTGGAGAAGACACGCCTTGATCATATCTGCCCCATCACTTGTTCCAGAAGCTGATAGAATGAAGCCGCTGCGGCGCGCCTGAATTGCGAGGGAATCTGGTCGGAAAACTGATGCAGATGCCTGGCTACCAAGACGATCTTCTGGTTCGCAGAGTAGTGCTTTCATCAAGCTGATACCCTCATGCGAAACATGAGGACGGGAGGGGAACTTGAGTGACTGCCTCCAGTTGAGAATTTTTTGGCGAGTCACATGCCTCTGGAAAAAAAAATCGACGGTCAGTCTGTTGCCAATCCTGTGCTTATCGCTGCCAGGCGCAGGAGACACGCACGGAGTTGCTGATGAATGGTGGGTGTCTATGTACCAACATACGATTAGCGACGTGGACGGAACCGCGACCCACCGATTCCTTACCCGTACAAGCATTCAAACATGATCACGCCCAAACTCCACCAGTCACATGAAAAAGAGTAGCCGTTACCTCGAATAACTTCGGGTGACACTAACGACAAAGAATGGAGGTGTCATTAAAAGGATAAAGGCAAAATATCTTACTATACGAGTTGGTACCGCATCTTTGGGCCAGAATGGAAGCGTCAATATATGCTTTCAAACTAGCACAGGAAGAGGAAGAACTTACACAGAATATGCCAGCTGCAGCGCGATGCGAACGTGAGGTTGATGACAGTGCGGAAATGGAATTGACTATGGGAACCACCGCACCTTCCTGCGATTCTTTTCGCGCCAGGTGAAGATACCACCCTGGCCATCACCGTCTCCCAAAAGCGCTTCGATATCCTTCTTGTCCATGCGCCTAGTCCTAGTTCCGTCCATCAGGCCATTTCCATCGTCAAGGTCAATGCCGTGCTTGTGCAACAGTTGCCGCCGTTGGTGTTCATAATCTGTTGTGAGGTGTCAATTACAAGCGTTGTCCTTGTCATGCAAATATGAAAGCCGGGTTACAAGATGTGTCATGAGCCCAGTGGAGATCGGTGCTGTGGAAGGCGGCAGGTTAGCGCTCGACCCAAGGATGGGGACCCAGGTCCCCGTTTAGTTTCGTCCGTACTGACGCGAGCCCGAAATCACTCAGTCGTATGTGTCCCTCCGGATCAAACAAAAAGTTCTGTGGGAATGACAAAGACACCCGTTTATCAAAGAATGGTCCTTAATTTCCAAGAATTTAGACGGCTCACGTCAGGTTTAATATCGCGATGAATAAAGCCAAGTTTGTGGCATGATTCGATGGCGAGGACCATCTGGGAATAACGCGCTCTATCGCAAACGGCATTGTGAAATTGGAACGACGAACCTCGGCAACATAAAATCGGGTAAAATCCTCTTCGAAAACATCCCGTTCTATCAGAAGATTAAGGAGATCTCCACCTCCCATGTACTCGAGTACCTATATTTATTTCAATGAAATCAGAATGAATCAGTGAATTTCGCCCTTTTAGGCAGTGTACGCTGTCCAGTGGTGATAGAACTACTGACCAGATACAGGTTGTCACGGTCCTGGAAGCTGTAGTATAACTTTACGATCCACTCCGCTGCGCCTGGAGAGGAAACCAGTGATGCGGATTTGAGAACGTCGCGTTCAGCACGGACGTGGCCTTCCTGCCCTTTCCGTAACATGTCCGTTTTGCGTAACTATTGTCAATTGTCAAATGAAACGGGGTAAACGTATTTAGCAGGTATGAAATAAAAATACCTGCTTCATCGCGAATAGGCGGCCGGTATCTCGCTCTTTGACGAGCGAGACGACGCCAAAAGCACCTGTGGGGTTAAGATGAATGAAGAAATGATATTGATATCAAATTCATGGAAAGCACGAACCATGACCGATAGTCTTTAGTTTGATGAAGGCAGTCACGTCTACTTTCCTGCGGTGGTCACGAAGATAATCAGTCTCGTTCTGTCTCCATCGAGAGCGCAACTCCTCTTTTTGTTCCTCGGAGAGGCCCATGGCGATCATGTCTTTTTCCATGGCGACCCTTCTCTGCTCGCGAGACGGGGTTTGCCGGAGAAGAGGAAAATAAAGGTTCTCAAAGTAGATCCGTGCAGACACAGCTTTTTCGAGCGTGGCCAGCGATGGTGTGATCGGCTTTCTCTGGCTGTGGACGAAAGAGGAGAGAAGATTTCTGGATTCTGCGGGGGTCTCGTCCTCGTGTTCGCCTACCTCGGGATGTGCGACGAGACCGCCGCCCCATGGGATTATGGAGTTGCCGGGACGTCCTGGGAGGCCGTCGACGAGAGAAGAGAGACGAACATTTTCCTGTGCGGCTGTAGTCAAGGTCGAGGAAGTGGGAGTGCTCGGACCGTTTACAACCCGCAGCGGCGGTGATTGGCCATCAGGGGCGCTGGTCGCCGAGGGCTTTAATGCGTTGACAACCTCGTTGATGGCTCTTGCCCTGTTGGTCCGTCTCACGCGGGATTTGATTGGCCCAGCCCACCGCGGATCTGGAGTTGGATGGCTCAAGAAGAGGGGAAGTGGGAACTAGACAGAAGCAGACCTCCGAGTTTTCCCAAACCGTCCGGACCCCATCGGGTGAGAAGGGCCTCTGCCTGGTCAGCATCAGAAGCATGGACGAGGTGCCTGGGCAGGCGCCGCTATCAACGAGAGACGGGCATCGTCGAGCGAGAGGGCGCACACAAAGCCAGTGGGCTTGGACACCATGTCCTTGCTGATCCGCTTGTTCTTCCTCGAGGGAGGTGCAGGGGTGGCCGGGGTTGGAGCTCTCCACTGGAATAGACGGGATGGAGATGGAGTGGGTATCATGGCGAGGAGGTCATAGAAGCCCTTGTGGATGAGCGTGCCCACGGGGAGCATCGGGTGGGCTCCGGCATCGTTTGCGGGGGGTGGATAGGCCGGGGCAAAGTGCGACGGCAAGAGGTGGTGTTGCGTCGCCATGAGAGAGAGCGCGCGCGCCATATCGGGGCGTCGGGTGATCCAGACCTGGCTCAGTGATATGATCAACGCGTCTTCGATCATCTCAGATTTTTTTTTCCCTACACGAGGCTCTGAAGAGGAGAGAACGCAATTTCCGCGTGTACACAGCATCATCGACCACCCAGCACGCTTCGCAGCGCTCCGTGCCTTCTCCACCAATATGGGTCAGGCCGCGAAGACTCGACCCCTCGTTACATACTCGGTGCGCCCAAAAAGAGCTCCATCGTCTCGCAGGATCTCGTTCGCCTTCCTATTCTCGATCCCACCTACATCATCCGAACATGCTCCGCTCACCCATTTATTCCTCGCGCTGTTCACTCCCATCCATCACTCCCGATCGCACTCGTGTCCTCGCACTCCCCCTTACCCTGCTGTCCACCACACCTCGTGCACCCAATTTCCCGGTCTTCATGTTCTCCTCGTTCTCCAAACGGCCCTGATTATTTCTCCGACTCATCGCCTCCTCCTGCCGCAAGCCTCTCTTCTTCCTCACCCCGCTCATTAGCACCCCCCGCGCGTGCCTCTTCATACTTATAAACCCAAAATTTCTTCTTTCATTGAACAATAATATTCTTTCCTTCCTCTTTTGCCTATCTGCTTAACTTACTATGACGAGCCCGAGGGACGATCGTATGTACGGAGCTGTTGCCAAAACACGCGGAAGCCCTCCCGGAGGGGATCCGCAAAATAGTGGTTTCTTTCAGACGGGACAGGGTGGGCGAACTGTGCTCCCTCCTCTTTCTTCAGCTTTTCCAACCTCACGTTCTCCAGGTCTGTTTCTTTACATAGTGTTCTGCCAATATGCTCAACTTGCTGGCTCTCGCCTATAGGGCCCGACTATTCTAACGCCTACTCGCAGCCGTCTCACTCTTCTCCACCAAAACCCGACCACATCCCGTCGGGTTACAATCCGTGGCCCGCTTCAGCAACCCGTGCGTTCTCTTCCACTTATTCTCCCGCTTTCCCTCCTCAATCTCCTCTCTCAACCAGCGGCGGCTGCCCCGCAACATGCTTCCACCTATTACGAGCACTACGACTCAAGGTACCAACAACCGGCATACCAGACATACCACCCATCGCGGGCTTCCACTACGATCCCCGTAGATTCCCGAGGGTCTCGTAAGCTTCCTCCACTCAGCGTTTCTGGGGCTGCAGTGAGGGAGGATCGCTGGCAAGGCACCAGTTATGGTTCGGTGGGACCTCACATCTCCAACTACGCCGACATTCGCTCCCCCACCGCAACCTATCCTCCCGAATACGCGCAGTTCCAGCCTCATACTTCTTATTCCTATCCTCCTGTGCCCGATCCACGCAGTCACCCTGCCCAACACCAACACCCTTCTATTCATCACTCGCATCACTTGTCGTTGGGCGAAGTATATCACCACGATCGTGGGGTCCCTGCACATGTCGAGACCCACGGCCCTTCTCCATATGCTAGAGGCGCAGTGACGAACAGTGTGCTCACTCAGGAGCCTGCTTCAGTGCTGGTCACTGAAGAACCCGTAATCAAGAAAAAGCGCAAGAGGGCCGATGCAGCTCAACTCAAGGTCTTGAACGAAACATACGCTCGCACAGCGTTCCCGTCGACGGAGGAACGTGCCGAGTTGGCGCGGAAGCTTGATATGTCTGCTCGAAGCGTTCAGATATGGTAGGCTATCTGACCCCTTGGTTTGACGATGCTGACACCTGAAACAGGTTTCAAAACAAGAGGCAGTCAATGCGGCAGACCAGTCGCCAGGCAACTAGCTCTGCGGCGAGCGCGACACAACAGTCATTTTCCATGCCAACTACGTCTGACAGCATTGCGCACTCTACGTATAGCAGCCTCAGCACCACCACTCATAGTTTTGCCCAACGCTCAGACTCGCGCCAAGTTGTGAGTCCTGACACCCGAGCACCTGCCCAGCCCCGTCGCGAGGACGATTCTCGCAAGTGGTCATCGGGTCGATACTGATCTCGATCGTTCGTCATCTTGATTTCATCTCTTCCTAGATTTTCGTACATTCATGTCACTCTTTGGAATTCCTGCATCTCAATATTCGCCAGGACAACGATCATTCATTATCATGTCTTTAACTTACACGTGCTCCGACGAGCCCTTAATATTGTACATATTCCATTTATACATTAACGCATCTGCATCATCGACGGAACACGGTTTGTTTCCTTGTTTTTCTTTTTGTACGGAATAGTGCCTCCAATGTGACGTCTGTACTTCTGGCGTCTGATTTTCTCTTCTCTCGTGGATCAACAGTGGGGATAGAAGTACAGTAGTACGTATTATTCGGACCTCGCCTCAGGAATTTTACATGTCATCGGCGCTCCGCGGTTCATCCTGGCCTTGTTTTGAGCCTCGGAAGGCTGCCCTGCACGACCAAACAAAAACGTCGTGGAACTCAGGCGCACACGTTTTGGGCATACCAGGCATCTGTAAACTTAGATCTCGACGACTTGCTTGTATGCGATACGGAGATAGATCAACGGCATCGATAAGATACACGAGGTCATCCCATACAACCTTCTTTTTCACGTCGACGGTGCTTTTTTTTTTTCTGATTTGGCCAGCACGCAGGGTTAAACACACGCGCAGGCCAGGAATGGACACGGGCGTCGACAGGAGTCCAAGAGGGGGGAGAATTGCGCGATTGATGAACTGCGCACGAACAGCTCCTTCCTGGGGATTGCGTGGACGTGATCACGTCTTCGTCGATGGGCCCGCCGGTGGGCGCGTTGACATGGCTACTATGGGAGAGCGCTTTCCCTGTGACCTGATGTGGACTGGACCGACCCGTACTTTTGGCGTTCATGAAAGAAGCGTAAAATTATCGACGACTCGGCATCCTTTCTACCACCGATGCGGCTCTTAGGCCGTGTTGAGGTCTGTGGGCGTTCGATCACCCTATGTGGCGGCAGGAAATGAATTGTGGCGATCATGACTGGGCGTAATAGTATGACAGGTAGGCAACAGGATTTTACATATAGAACTGTTCAAGGGGTGAGGGAGACTGAGCGGCCCGCAAACGTCCGGGTGCGGTGGAACGACAGTTTCGAGAAGGCGGGCAAGTCGCGCTCACACCTGGCCAGCCAATCCACGTTCATTCTACTTGCTACGTTATCTACTGAAAAAGGCAATCTTGGATCGTCGCCGATGGCCTTCCACGGATAAATGCGAGTGATCAAGGAAACCCCCGGTCACCACCAGAAATTCTAGTCGCCATCTAAGGATCATCGTCGCTGTCTGTATCCTCCGGCTTAGGTCCCCCATGGGTAAGCCAAGCCAACTTCCTCAGCCTCTTTCTCTCCTCCCGTGCCTTCAATTGGTTGCGAGTCATTTTCTTCTTCTTCTTCATAGCAACCGCGTTCGCCGCAGCAGCAGCGCCCTCTTCTGCGCCGCTTACCACAGGCGTCGCAGCGTTGGACACAACCGGGCTCGTTACCTGCGACCGAACAGGAGTGTTCGCCCCGCTTCCTTTCGGCGATTTCGCATCGCCTAGGATGTCTTCAATCGCAGCGCTTTTCCCCTTGTGTGTCATTCGCCCAGCTTCGATTTCCCAGATTTCAGAGCCTGATTTACTTTAATGAGCCAAAAATGAAACAGGGTACGTTCCGATGTATTACTCACATAGAGAAGAGACGAACTCGTGGTTGTGGGATATGATCACCTGTGTGTACACGGGTCCATCACTCTCGATCGAGGTCGGTGCAAACAGAGCGAAACATACAACGCCACCAGTCCAATTCTTGATTGCGACTGCAAGCCCACCCAACGCCTCACGATCCAAGAAGTTGCTGGGTTCGTCAAGCACGCAAATCTACATATGAACCCTTAGAGACGCCTCTGTAGACATATCCCGTGCCACACACCTGAGGATTGTTCCAAAGGCAGGCTGCAATTACGAGTTTGATCTTCTGACCTTTAGCCGAGCAGTCAACTGAATTGCGATTGCGTCACAGCCAGGGCATGTCTTACCTCCAGAAAGCCCTGATATCTCGTTGTATTGAGCGATATCCCCATCCAGCCCAATATCCTCCAGATGTTTCCGTACCAGGTCTGGACGAGTTTCTCTCGCGCCAGCGCCCTCTCGAGAAGATTCTACATCATCGAATTGTTGCACCAGCTTCCCATACCCTTTGTCGAGAAGCTGATCTCGCGGGATCCAAGTATTCCACTTGTGATCCAATCCACGCCACTTGATCTCGTACTGGAACGACTTCTTGAGCTTTTGACGTCCCATAATGAGCTAATCTTCCCCGATCAGCTGACCATGCGCCACATTAATATTGCTCGATCAAACCTCTAGTTTGCGTTTCGACCCATCTCTCCCTACCCATTCCTGTTCAAGGAGTGCCTTTTCCTCATCCGTCAAGACACGAGTTACTTTCTCGAGAACTTCTCCTGATGACGTGCCAAAAGTCACGTTCAAATTCAGCCGAGTCAGGTTGTCACCTACGATCGTGGCCGTCTTGGAAACGCCATTGAATATAACCGATGGGCGTTTTCTCCAGATGACGCTCTATCATGTATGTCATTATGAATTCATTGAATCAATAGAAATCAAGAGAACTCGCCAATATGATGGGTTGCGTGCTGTGACACGTAAGCTACCCGTAGCGATGGGTGCTTGTAGACCGTGCCTTGTTGGGGGGTTGTCTCACCCTGAACAGGGATCATTTACTAAAGCGATATCGTTTGCATGTCACGTACAGTCAATAACTTGATTAAAGTTGACTTTCCAGCGCCATTGGGCCCGATTATGCCGACTCGGCTGAAAGTGGAAAAGAAGAAGTCGTTCTTTGTAGATAGAGCAACGGTGGCGGAGATGAAAGCTTACCTTGAAAGAGACAACGCACAGCTCACGTTATACAAGCTTGGAGAGGACCGCCCCGGATAAGTGAACGTACAATTTGTCATCTTGAGGATAGCACGCGTGTTGCTCCTTACCCCCATCAAGGAACCAGGGGGTGGGAACGCGAATTTGACGGAGGTGGCCTCGAGAGTGTAGTAGGACCTAGCCTCGGGGCGCTTTTCCACAAACGCCGAGAGGTTCCCCGGATAGTAAACGAGCTAAGACGAGCCACTTAGTTCACCGCGGTGGATCTCGAGGCGGAGGAAGTCACCTTCTTGGATTCATAGTGAATTATATCCGTCGTAATGGTATCCAGGAATCTGGGGACATCCATCAGTTTCTCTTCAGCAAAGACATCACGACCGATACTTACCCCGAGTCGTGACTGACGATGAGACATGTGACATTTTTTTGGGCAACAAGCCATTTTTCCAGCCAAAGCACAGAAGCACGATCGAGCTATAGATCGAGGAACACGTGAAACGGGAAATGTGCCCGAGATAACGCGAGACGACATACATGGTTCGTGGGCTGTTTGCGGTGATAAGAGTCAACCCCAGAGTAAATTATTAATTAAAAGAAAAAGATACGGACCTCGTCAAGAAGGAGCAAGTCTGCATTGTACAGCATCGCACGGGCTAGCTCCAGCTTCATTTTCCAGCCCCCTGAAAGTCCGCCGACGATGTCGGCCTGCCTGGCATCGTCGAAGCCAACTTCGAGGAGCTGGTCCCTGACTTTCGGCCTCGGCACGTCCTTGAGCGATTTGTCTGGACGAGTGAGCGAACGCTTTGATTGATGCAAACAGCGAACCACCCACCCGAAGCTATGAAGTCCAGGACGGACAGGGAAGTATCCTCATCTTGCAGCGAATGTTCTACCATAACACATCGCACTTGATCCTGGGGTGGAAAGTTCTCCACCTTCCCATCACGTAGCTGACGCATGAGGGTCGACTTTCCTGATCCATTCGCGCCCAGAATACCATATCTCCGCCCACGGAAGAGGCGAAGTGTGGTGTGTGAGAGAAGTAAGAGTGCACCGTACGCAAGCGAAAAGAGAGTATCGCACAGCAACTCGCCCTCTTCGTCGGAGCCACTTTTTACCACCCCACGTTTTGCCTGGAGGGTCAGACCGGTCAACGGGAACAAGGAAAAGAAAGAAGGTATACAAACTTACTTGTTCAAGGGCGTGCAGGTGTGCGCGAACTCTCTCCACAAAATTTGTCGCTTCATCTTCCCCTAACCATGGTTTCATGTACAGCCCAATACATCTATTCCATTGAGATATCTCAAGAAAACGTTTCCGATAGACTAGATCCGCGATCATGGATGCCTGGAATCGAAGGGACGATATCAACAAGGTATGCCTCGCTGCCGAGGGTTGACTGGGCTCCGTTGCAGACCGCACTACGAGGTTTTCGTCCAGTAGAGTGAGCAAGATCTTGTATATCTCAGCTGTCTCGGCATCCAGATCTCGTGAAGGTGGAGTTCCACCGGACGATGCTCCTGACTTCAAAAGCGTGTTCAACGCGGTCTCCGCAAACGCGCGGACCTATAGGGCTGATAAGACAGTACACGAGGTGATATCCTTCAATTCGAATGCTAACCTCGGGGAATGCAGCGCTATCCGCGATTTTTTTGACGCCGTCCACAAGAGGGCTCAGATACCGGGTAGCAACCTGCGGATCTCTCACGAGTTTCACGAGATTGTCAATGACTACCACCGTGCGCCGTTGTACCTCCATGCTCCGGTCGTTCAGCGCCCGTATAAGCAACGGTACGAGTACTGCGAGAGCAGGCGCAGTCACCTCGGCAACAAAGGTTGTCGATGACAGTGCCTTGATGCATGCAGGAACCGTGTCGGGGTTAGACATGCATTTCACCAGCGCGGGCACATGAGCTGCCAGATCCGGGTTCGCAAGCGTGTTGCAGAGCGAGGTAGCGCACTTGACGGCCGAACTGGCAACCTAGTCAATCGTCAAAACGCGCTGACGTCCGAGGACGAATCTGACGTGTACCTCTTTTTTGGTGTCGTGCATTGCAAGCTCGACTTTTGGGAGTATATGCCCCAACTCATCGGCAACGGATTCTTTGGCAGTTGCCACAAAGTTCTTCAGTGCGTCTAGCGCTCCCACCTTTGTTTGCCATTTTCCATTTTCCAGGATGTCCTCTAAACTTCTGAACACGATCCTCGTCGCTTCTGGAGGGAAAAGTTGTAATATGGCCTTGGTCGCGGCGGCGGCAGCAATTCGTACCACCTCTCCCTTGTCAGAATAGAGGTCAAACAAGATGGGGAGAGTTGAGTGTAAGAACGGTGCGCTGGATGCTCCGAGGACAGCGGGTAGTGACTGGAACGCCATCGCTGCAGACTCTCGCTCGTAGCCTGATTTCTTATTGTGCATAAAGGCGTGCAAGCGCGAAATTATATTTTGATCGCTGACAATGAAATCGACTAATTGTCAGCTATACTGGTCGTTGACGATTAGGATGAATCGACTGACATTAGTGTCTCTACTCCAGCCTTCGAGACTGCAAGTGCAAGCTTGTCGGCTGTTGCTTTAGCATCTGTACAGAGTAAGTTGCATTCGTGTTATCATTCTTCCTCTGAATAGACTCACCCAGTCCCGTTGGCGCTGAACGCAGGGACTCGATGATAGATGCAAAGTCTGCACCGGTTGGTTCGTTCGTAAGGGCGGGAGACATCGACGGGTGCAGACGGAGCGATCGTTGGGTATCGTGGATTAGGATGATGATATGTTTCCTTCTTGCCTATTGATTATAGACAACGATTCTAGTCTAAGGGTTGCAATGCGGCCGTCCGTCTGGCAGATCCGGGGCCAGTGCTTCAAGTCGTGATCCCGGATGGATTCTGTAAACTTGAATACGGACACAAACGTGGTCCTCTGGTTCTATCAGCACCTTCCTCTGGTGATCGTCGGGCGAGAAATGCTTACATGCTCGCGAGTCAGGCTTGCATTGCAAAATTTCAGATCTGACAAATTGGGCATAGTATGTAATTATAATAGGGAGTACCCGTTCTTCAAGTTGTCCATGTGCTAATGCTACGTGATTCTGGTCCTGCAATATTGCGACGGGTCCAAGCACTAGATTGTGCCATTCCGCAGGTTGTCAAACCGGCTACGTTCATACCCCAACCAATTGGGGCTATGATCGAGTGGCCCCATCGCATCCTTTACGATCCTTATCAAACTATCTCCAGGAATCGGGTCCCTGCCCGGTCCAGCTTCCATACCTTCCCTGTAACTGCCCTTGTCACCGCTCAGCTCCCAAAACATGCTGCCGCCAAGTCCCTGCTCGCGGATCCACCGACCCTTCATCGCACCAATCTGTTCGTTGTCGAAGCTGATCATCTCCTTCTTCTGATAGTCATACGACCAGCTTGCGATCCTCTGATCATCCTGGAAAACGTAGGAGCCTGGGAGTGGGAGAACTCGATAGTCGTAGACTCCTTGCTCCCAACTTCCAGAGCCGAGACCAGAGAAGGGTGTTCCAGGACCGGCGGTGTTCATGAAGCTTCTACCATAGAGCGGAATCCCTAGAACAAGCTTCGATCTCGGAACACCGTTAGAAGTATACCATTGAACGGCGTCTGCGGCGTTGATCGGGGGTCCGTAGATAGTGGCTTGATGATTGGCAACCGAGTCCCAGGATCCGGCTGCACGCAGGTGTCATTATTCGTCCATATATGCATGTAATGACTCACAAAAGTCGTAGGCCATCAGGTTCCAAAAGTCGAGATAAGGAGCCATCCCACGAATATCCAGTTTCTTGTAATTGTCCGGTCCACATGGTGCGGCGATCTAGAGGCCGTCAACTAGATGTATTCATTAGTGAGTTGACACTCACAGTCAGCAAGAACTTGTGGTGGGCGCTCTTGCTGTAGGCATGTTGGTCTAGGGTATACCGGAGTTCCCTCAGAAGCTCGCGATAACCGGCTGCTTGTTCATTGTTAGACGGATACTCATAATCAACGTCGAGACCGTCTAAACCGTAGTCCTCCAAGAGTCTAACAGCAGACTGTACAAAGTTATAGCGTGCCTGGGGATTGATGACGACGGGGTGGAAAGAGGGTGAATAGGTCCAGCCTCCGATAGAGAGGAGGACCTTGAGATGTCTATTCTGCTGCTTGAGTTTATAGATGGCCTTGAGGTTGCCATAAAGGTTGTTCCCGCCTTCATCCCAGGAGTCGCCAGGATAGTGTATATCCTTGTCCGCCCAAACGTCGGACAAGAACACCTCGCCGCTGTCAGCTCTCACGTTGGCGAAAGCGTAAAGGATGTGTCTAGCTGATATGAGAGTGTTGTGGCAACGCTGACGGTATCGAAACGCACGTCAAGTCATGCACAGGAATCAAGGAAGGCGGAAACTTGCGCCCGTAGATACCCCTGCGAGCAATTAACCGAGGTTCCCGACGACTATTGGGACCTACCAATTAACAAAGCTGGTCGCATAAGTGGGAGTCAGGGGGGCGGTCAAGACAGGATCTGGATGCTTACTAGCCGACGCTGTATTTTCCGTGCATCTCTGGGGATGGTGACGGCGTGGGTACAGCAACAGACTTAGTCGACGATGAGAGCAGTGATGATTCGGGCGGTATCGCCAGCGGTTGATCAATGGTTTGGTGGTCCGGTGACGATGGGTGGACGGAATAATGCCGGTAAGCCTTGTACGCAGCAGTGAAGGCTATGACACAGAGAAAAGGAACGAGATATTTGCGAGCGGATGAACGAGGGAGCTGTTCAACGGCTGCGGGGTCAGAAGGGACTGGTTGATACGCGGTTGAAGACATCAGAGCCAATACAGTAAATAACCACTACAATGCCAACATTCCAACCTTAAAGATGCAATACGATAACAACACACATTGTAGTACTGTTCGTTTCGACAGTCGACCGAGGAGCATCGAGCGCCCCCCAGTAAAACGAACAAGGTCACAAATAAAACATCACAGTATTATTATAATAGTCGAGTGACGACTCCAAGGCCCTATTAGAACCTGTAAGTGGAAATGTACCGTGGTTTCACGTCTTTACCAACCTTCGTCTTTCCTTCTCTAAATAGTAGCTTCATCCCGACCTTAATAAACTCTGGGTGTGATATGAACTCGAATTGTACCGTCGCACGATCTCCCGTGCGTAGCACTCCCTGTGGGTGATCCATAGATACAATCCGGACAGTCTGTCGAATAGCCTGCAAGTCATCAGGTTGTCTGGGATCGACTATGGACACGCTTGACTCACTCCACAGTGAAGCATAGCCTGAATGATTGAAATTAACTGACTCATCATCAGAACGAGATGTGGGGGCACGTACCTGATAGTTTCGCTGCATAGTAGTATTGTGGCTGTAAATGGTTATCATCTTCGCCTCGACGCTGACTATGTTAGGGCTTACTATAAGATGAGCACTTGTCCTTCAAACCGAAGCGAGGCTTCAGGGAGTCAGGTCTAGTCTGTGGAGAGCGACATTGTCCCGTACCATTCGGTGGGGTGTCGGATTTGTGTACAATAACCATCCCTTTCCTGACTGCTGCACGTTTGACTCGCTTTAGTGCTAACGACACGCACTGGCCAGCTTCGGCTGAAGCTACATCCGCTCTGTCCCAAGTTGTCAGACCCCTCATTTGGCATTGATAATGCAGAACGCAAACCGTTTCCTTTGCATGCTACGAATGACAGTTTGCTGGAAGTTCCCGTTGGAGTCAGGTCCAAACAAGATCGAGTCACCTGTCTTCACTCTACCGCTGTTCAAAATGCCATTAACCACTGTGCCGACGTAGGGCACAGACCAGACTTCGGTTACAGAATACTATAACAGGTCAACCAAACATTGTGGATGAGCCAAGCAAAATCACCTCTAGTGGTTGATCAATTGCAAAAATCTCACGATTGGTGTCAGAAGGGGGTAGGAGGTTTAGGAACGTGCGAAGCTACAATATGAATGAGCGAAGAACCATAGGAGAACATGCTCAACTGACGTAGTCGAGACCATCGCCAGTAACGTTCGAGATTCGAAAGATGGGACACAACCTAAAGTAACGTCAGCCAACGCTGGTGGAACAACATTCGCACTGACTTGCGATGCGCAAAGAGGCTCGTTAGCTCCACTGCTACCTCGGTCGAATTCACGAATACGGGCACCTTCCTGTGAATTAGTGAGATTTGTTGCAGCACAAGTAAACATGAAGGGTTACCTGCATCCGGGGCTCCGCAAAATCTTCACAACTTGATTGGTTGTCTCAGCGAGAATGTTAGGGGGAGTCATGTCAATCTGGCGTGATTTTAGCGTTACGCAAGGGTGGTGCAACAAACTTTTCTCACTTTTGTGATGCAAACAATGACAGGGACATTTAGCGCCAACGATATCGCTAGATGCTCTTTGGCCATCCCGATAAGACCCGCGTTTGCACCAATCATCAGCATGACACAGGATGGTGCACCGGATGTCAGTCCATAAAGAGTTGTTTTCAGATATCGCTCGTGGCCAGCCAAATCTGCGAGACTGTTATAAATGGATGCGAGGAATAGAATCACACACCACTAAACGAGACGATCTTTGCTGAACGGGCGGAGATTTCGTCCCAACCTAGCTTGTCACGCCGAGCACCCTCAAAATCATGAGGGCCAGTCGCACCGGGCAAGATTGGGATACCAGACACCGAAAATCCAAGAATCTATGTAAGCCCCGTGAGAAAGGACCGATCTGACCCTGAGGAACACTGACCTCCATGCCAACACTAGAAGTCCGGCCGGTCTCTACCTCGTGTTTATGTCGGAACAGCGTTACTCGAGCTCTACCTCTCCCGTCATCGAGAGCACCTATCGATATGGTTCAAAGAGAGCGGAGGAATGGTGTCCATTGAAATTACCTCGAGTCAATACACCAAGTGTAGTCGACTTTCCCGAGTCGACGTTCCCAACCACGGCGCAACGAACTTCAGTGGTCATAGCAATACTTGGTGGTGGCAGGCGTAGGAGGAGAGTGATTCGTGGATGCGAGCCTCCGACGCGGAGTAATACCGAGGCCTGATCAATTGTCTGCAGTGAGATCGGGAGCACGTCAAAGCAGTGACAAGGGTCGTACCTTCCCTCCGATATCATCTTGGGCCTTGGAAAGTTCAGTTGCGAGCAGATCCACCTCCTCTTGCGTTCGACCAATACCAGTCCAGCCCGGAGCATTATCTATCTGCTCTCCGTTAAAGAGTGGATCGAGTGGTGGGCGGTGACCTATCCGAAAAACATACTCTCCCTGGAATTGGGTCAAGAGGGACGCTAGCGCACTTCGCGCCTGCTCGTCGTCGTGTGTAGCAAGCAATCCCTGCAGAGATAGAAACATCCAAACGCTGATCGACGATGACTGAGCAACGACTCACCAGAATTCGCTCCTCCTGTTCGCATGGATGCAAATCAGATTCGTACATTGTGGTACCCGCCTCCGATGCAGCGGATGCGGCGGCTTCGCGCCGTTGTCCATCGGAGGGTAAGACACGGACGCCATGGGTGTGGTACTTGGCACGTTCGCGAGCGTGAATTTGCTCGATTTCCGCCTGAAAGTTCTTTAGGGTAGTCATGAGGGAGGTATTCTCGAATGAAATGAGAGCGGGCTGTTCTCAATATGCATGGGCTTGACTGAGTTGACACGTCGCAGAGGAGATAAGAATTTAGGACATGAGGAGAGCATCCGTAAAATCCCGAGCACTCACCTTGGTTTGGTCGTTGCGCAGAAAGCTACCCTTTAGGTTTTCAGAATCATATGCAAGTGGTTGATCCAGGAGGAGTCATCGATTCATCCTGGGATCATATAATACTGTATATGTGTGACATCCGAGTCACTTGGGCAAAAACGGCGTGCCAGGTCTCAAGGCAAAGACTCGGATGACTAGCTGGCCGAGAACGTCGTGTTATCACTAGCACTCTTGGAAGAGACACTACGGCTAGTCGTGGCACGTGCTTGACGCGTCCTTGTTGTTCTCCACGCGTATCTCCAAAACACGCAACGAGTCCATCAATATTCTGATATGGCGGCCTGTTCTGCACCGTCACCGAACGGGGCTCATTCGTCTCAACATGCAAACATGCGCGTACTACGTGGTACACAACCCGGTCTACTCGATCCATACCAACCATCTCGTCTCTTACGATTCCCAGACTCGAAGCTATCTTTCGCTTCCTTTGATCCCAAGACCGCGCTTTTTGAGGAAACCAGCTTCCAAAAATCCAGCAATGCGGGAAACCTTGCGCCTCCCAAACGCATCGTCATCGAGACCACGTCAAAAGGCGCGAGTTTTTGGCGGTTCGTGCCACGAGCGCATCTCGAAGTGGGTGCACAGGACGAAGGTGTCTGGCCACGCGTCATTGACATATGCGGGTGAGCAGGACGAAAACGTTAGACGATCCGACCAACACGCCATTCACCTATCCAATTCCCCAGTGAAAAGGTTCAATGCTACCAGGAGCAATGGGAAATATACAAACTTGACCCTAAATACCACTGCGCCGTGTACCCTTGGCCCAAATGCTCCACGGTCGCTTGGATCGAACTACCAAACCAAGAATTCGAGACCGCAGATCCCTACTCGGGCAAACGGTCGCGGTGGTCATCTCCCGAGACAAGTGAACCGATTGGTCAGAAGAAGGCTCGGTCTCGTCCCCCAGATGAAACGGTTGAAACTGGCTCCGATCCAGACGAGGACGAAGTCGAACATATGATCATAGATGGGTTTTTCTCGCAAAAACCGAGGTCTGGTCGAAGACGCGATCCGACCAGCCGAGAGAAAATCAGCAAGGCAAGACTTGACAGGTGGGCAAAGAATAGGGTGGCCCATGAAAACCGAGTTCAAGATACCATCGTTCCTGCAGACGGCAGTTTCTCTATGCGTGTTGATAGCGATGACACCTTCCCCTCCCAAAGTACCTCATATCCCGTCGAAGAGAACGCCAAGCGCAAAGGTCAGCCCGATGCCGAAACCTAGTCGAGCTTTCTTACGTGGGTTCCAGGCGACTTATTTCCGGAGTCTGATGATGATAGCGACGGAATGTCGTGCGATCGCTCACCGCGTAGACACAAGCGAGCTCGAACTTCGCCTTTAGAGACCCGCCAAGGCATGAACCACAACCATGCCTGGCATGAGAAGAGGAGGCTACATAGGTTACGCCAGCACGCAGACATGAATCGACAACACCAACAAAAGAGATTCGCTGAATATCCGGGTTTTACTTTCGCACCTCCAGGTTCATCTATACGTCCAATACTTTGAATATGTGTTGACATGTTTCAGAATCAGTGCTTGAAGTAGACGAAGATGAAGCAAAAGACTGTACCACGGAAACACAACCTCAAGCAACGGCCGACCCGCCGTTGGAGGCCGGTCGCTCCCACGAGGCTGAAATTGCCGAATCCATTCGCAAGATGCGCGAACTTGAGAAGGACCGACCGCTGTGGGAAGCAGAACGCAAGAAAAGGGAGGCTCGCGATCGCGCTGAAGAAGAAGAGCGACATGCCAAGGCTGAGCGGCGACGCAAGGAAGAGGAGCGACAGAGGCAACAGCGTGAAACTGCCGAACGAGAAAAACGGCTAGCGCAACAGGAAGCGGAGATGCGCGGACGAGAAGAACTTCGCCAACGCGAAAACCGTCAACGGCGACAGAGGCAGCGATGGGAATCTGGGCCGTGGACGACTTATAGGGCGTTGGAACGTTATCGAATGCTCTCTGACGAGTTCGACGTGGCCAAGTTTACGTCAGGACAATCAATCACCTTCCACGACATCCCGTGGCCTGTGCTACATGCCCCGTCGCGTCTCACAGTCGAGGATGTTGACTGGTCAGCGGTGGAAATGTTTTTTGCGGAAGTAAAGTCTCATATGCGGCTGCAGGACTATAAAGAGTTTGTCGAGAAGAGCCACCGGAGATTCCATCCAGACAGGTGGCGGGCCCGCAAGATATGGGTAGTAGTAACGGACGAGGTAGAGCGTGGTTACCTGGAAGTCGCTGCCAATACCGTAGCGCAAGCTCTCACGCCAATTTGGAGAGCAGCAAAAGAGAAATAATCCATATCTGGACTACTATATACGATGGTGTCTTGCCAACGAGCGACTCGTCTTCTGACAGCAAGTCTGTTTCCTCGAGTCCTGGGCTGTTTTCCGTACATTATTTAACGTCTTAACAATGTTCTCGCCCGATTTCGCATCCTATGCATATTGTTTCTACTTGATGTATGGAGGCTAGTCCCGTTTTCAGATATTCCAGCCCATGCTCGTGATGAGACAACGCATTCAATATTACGTCACCCTGTTTCCAACAACTGGCGCGGGCCCCGTTTGAAGTGCATGTTTCTCCGCAATTATTTGAACTTGGCAGGGCACGCTGGGCGATGGTGTGAAAAATAGTTCTGCCTTGAGCAGGCTTGTCCTGCACCCTTTCAGGGCACGCCCGACATGCTTCGGCGAGCTGCCTGATGTTTACAAAGTCTCACACAATAGAACAGCTTGTTTGTGACAAGATATGGGAACCCCCGACCGCTTCCGGACACTTCCGGACACATCTAAACTGTCGTACACTTCCATGTCTCCATTCCCTTGATACTCCGGAGTTGACTTCTATAGCATCCATATGTTTTCCTGTTTCATCCCTGTTTCACTTTGTTCCTGTTTCCTTTCCTTGATGTTTCCACATGGTCCTTGACATCTTGGACTGGAGTTCCCTCCAGAGCAATCTGAGCACACCCTTGCCCATGCACTTAAGTTTCTGAACTCATTCCAGAGCACCTCAGTCATTTCCACCCTTCAGGCACTGGCAGCAGCTGAGGTGAGTACTTAACTTTTCTTTCAATTCCTAGTTACTCATTGTACCTAGTTACTGACTATTCCTTAGATTTTTGTCAGTTTGATCCTCTGGGTTCTTGTTATCACATCTTATCCATTCACCAGATGTATGCAAATACTGCCTGTTGGATCCAAGAATGAATGGAAAGTTCTGGATTCTTGGCCCTTCACAAGCTCAGCTCAATGCTTAGCTGGTAAGCAGATGAGTTCAAGCCTGGGTGTGGATTGGACAGCAAAGCACACATGCATTATGGCTAGTCTGTTAGCAACAGGGACAGGTTGTGATTGAGGGAGGACAGCATCTGGGAGAGCGGTGTTCACGTTGCTGTTTCCGAATGCCTTAGCGAGCCTACGCGAGTGCCCAACGAGGACTCTGATTGGTCCGGGGAACTGTCGTACGGCACTTTACCTTTTTTATCCTGCACTCAAAGAGCGCTTAGAAATGTTGATGCGGCGGCCCATGCTATGGTCACGGTCGCTTACATGGATGCCTCAGTTGAGCCGAGGTTGTGAACTAAGCCAAGAAAAGTATTGAGCATGCCTATGCGGTGTGACGGTCCAAGATGCTGACAGCCTGTGGATGTGTAACCGCAGTCAAATCAAGACACAGCTATTCTTGTTGGCGTTCCCACCGTTCCTGGAAGCTGAAGCGCTGAACAGTGACAGGAGGTCGGAAGCCGCTTAATTCAGTGAAACGGTTTGCTTAGTTTAGCTGGTAGCCGACCGTGGCCGATGGTCGGGACCGCTGAGCCAGAACCACCACTGAGGTGACGCTCCCAGTCTAGTGACTTTCTTCAAAGGCAACTAAGTACTTCCGAGCGTGTATCAACTGATTGTTATCAGGGCTGTTCTCGCCTTCGTTTGGATCCGACTCGGATCGCGAAGTGTGATACAATCTATGAAATGGATCTCATAAAGGTGCGCCCACCGATTGCATGTGAACCCCGTTTAGTAACCCAAGTACCCACCACAAGGGAGTCGTATAAAGATACGGATACGCCTGGTGGGATCTCATTTCCTCGGAGAAATATCCTCCCTGTATCAGGTAGACACTTCCTGTGACCTTCAAGATGGCCGACGTTCCTTCCAGCCTCAAGCCAGCAGAGACCACTGTCGCCCTCATCGAGATGGCTGTGGAAAAACACAACACTCGTTGGGACAAGACATTCTTTAAAGCTGTGTGTTGCTTGCGATCTTTTTCTGCACATGTTGACCCATGTGTCTCAGGTGTTGGCTGGCATCATGCTGTCGTTCGGTGGTCTATTTGATATCATCATCTCGGGTGGCTCGGCAGGTCTTGCCGCCAGCAATCCTGGTCTTGTCAAAGTTCTTGGGGGATTTGTGTTCCCAGTCGGTCTCGTAATGTAACCAAGTGTTGTAGGAGTGCCAGTTCCATACCCACCTTACACTTTACAGGATTATACTACAGGGATTTGATCTGCTCACGAGTAATCTCATGGTAAGCCATTTAGTATCATCTAAAGTCTTGAGTTATAAGTAGGCATAGATCTTCCCTATGGCCGCCCTTAAAGGTGCAATTCCGTGGTGGGGCGTTCCGGTCAACTGGATTATAGGTATTGCATCTCTTCTCTGGCGAGTATGTAGTGGTTGACGATCTTCTGTGTAGTCACTTTCGGTAACCTAGTCGGAAGCCTGTTCTTTGTGGCCATTCTCGCGAAATGTTGGTGAGCAATCTGTTTGTGCTCGACACTCCTAAGTTTTTGGCACATGCAGACGACGGTCTTGCTACCGAGCAACCTTACCTCGGTTATATCCAGAGCTTTGCCATGTATGTTCGCCATTCTGCTGCAGTGGGAACCTGAAGCTGACATTTCTCCAGTGCGAAGGCCGTAACCCCTGCCTGGCATCAAATCTTCCTAAGAGGTATTGGTTGCAACTGGTTGGTTTGTGTGGCAGTCTGGGTAAGTACACGCAAAAAATAATTGGCTGCCTTTTATTCATTGTTTTAAAGCAAGCGACGGCGGCCAGGGAGACATCCTCAAAGATTATTGCCACTTGGTTCCCCATCTGGGTGAGTCGAAAATACGTGTGGAATCGTACGTCAGTCGCCAATGGTTAAGTAGGTATTTGTCGCATGCGGCTTCGATCACGGTGAGTCCGTTTACTCAAAGTTCTCAACTCCAATTCACGATTCCCATAGTCGTTGCTAACATGTTCTCACTGCCACTGAGCATCATGCTTCACGCCGATGTGAGTAATTCTCACCGCGTCTCAGGTGTCGAATTGAAAACCACCCTTCTTTCCCAAGCTCACCACTGATCTCTACATCAAAAAGTAAGTTGTACATCCAAACCGGTGAATTTGGGTGGCAGTGAAATTGATTTGACCTGACCGTAGATCCTTCATTGCGTCGTACATCGGAAACATTATCGGTGGTCTCCTCGTTGGTCTCCCCGCAGTGTATTTCTATTTCGATGACTGGAAAGCCGGAGGACTGCGCAACGCTGAGGAAGCACGCGTCGAGAAAGGTTCGCACACCTCATCACAGTAAGGCGCATGTGCCAGCCGCCTTCAGGCATCTTTCGCTCGCTTCTCTGCCACTTTCCACCGTAGTTGATGATCTTGATTATGAAACCATTCGGTTTGGATAATGATGATTATCCTCCTCGACATTGCTCCTACATACCCATTGTCTCTTGTGTAGTTTGTGATTTCACCAGCAATGTCGAATAGTATGTAAACGAACACTCAACATTATAGGTTAAGTGGAAGGGTAGCTAAACCACCTGACCACGAGGCATAATTTTAACACCGTTTCATCAATCAAGAAACAATACCCGAATGTGGTGTATGAGGCTGCATTGAATGCTAGGCCGCGGTAAGTCATTGTTGTATGGCCTTCAGGGCAGCGGGATGACAAGGGTGCCATGTGAATATGAGAAAGTCTTGTACTGCATCCTTTCCTTCAAAGCACGTAACTTGACCTTCTCCTATTCCTTCACCCATTTCGGCCGCCATCTTCCTTTTCAAGGTTCGAGTTGCATCATACATTCTCTCCGCCGTACCTGTTGCGATGAATGTTCGCGAAAATGCGCCTGACTGTCAGAAGGGAACAACGAAGCAGGGGAGATGTAGCGATTGTGAGAGGCAAGTCCGAGACCAAAGGGTCCTAGGAACGCGAGTTCAGAATAGAGACCGCGTCCACTGTGGTGGAATTCCAGGTAGTCTGCCGTATTGGAGTAAGTAGACGATCCCGGCCAATCATGTGACGTAGTTAGGTCTGCCCAAGGAGAGAGCAAAACAAGATGCCCTGGAGAGGCCGGTAGGAAAATTCTTGGGGCATTCTCGTTCTCGACCAGGTACCGCGTCAGCGCCAGGGCAAAATTCCCGCCGGCCGAGTCACCGACCAGGATGATATTGGAAGGAGAGTAACCCATTACGTTCACAAGATAGTTGTATCCAGCAGGTGCGTCTAGGAGAGCGGCCGGAAATGGGTTTTGGTCAGAGAGTGGTGCAGTAGAAGAAAGACGGTATTCCGGCGAAGCACATGAGAGGCGGAATCATCCAGCTCTACGAGAGCGCGGGTAATGTTTGATGTCATGTCATTCGGATGGGCGGACAACTGGATGTACCCGCCTCCATGAGGGAAATAGAACACCCTCTGTCCGCAGGGGATTGGTGTCGTGGGCATTCGGGGGCCACCTTTCCTGCCATACCAGTAACCTAGAATGCGTTCCGGCTCAATTTTGGCCACAAATGCCTCTCTAGCTCTGCGGTCACGAGGTGGGGCGTCCCGTCAATCCAGATAGCTTCCGCCGCTACGTGTTGGTAAAGTGGTGTGGTGGGTTGGCAGACCTACAATGCGACCTATTCTATTCGTTGCGAGAATCGAAATGTCAGGTTTGGCAACTCACTCAGAATCGGACTTACACAGAAGAGATATGTGCGACACGTCTGCTCAGTTGTATCGCAATAGTGTGTCCCAACGACCAGGAGGAAAATGGGCGCACGCAAGGCAATAAATAGCGCAAAGTCCACGGAACAGGGTGGTGAAATATACAAACATAGAATGCGTTCATACGATATGAAATCAGGAAGTTACCTATGGACCGGCCGATACTAATAGCATCAGAAGGCACAATAGTTTTCCCGCCAACACGAAAGTTACGTGCCGGCTCAAGTAATCGTGCCAGAAGATTGTGCCGCGTCATCAGAAAGGGGGGGAGGCCAGTTTGGGAGGGGTTCCCTGATTGTTGTGTGCAGGATGATGAGCGGCATTGTCAAAAAGTTGTCAGATGCGTACCTCCTGACGTCCCAAACGTTCTCACTGCTTTTTCTGAGTCGCCTGTTGGCCCACCATTCAGCACGCCAACGGATCCAGGCATCTCTCTTAGCTTCCGGCTCCATCGATTTGAGACTCATGCAGAACTTGAAGTGCTCCATCTTGTCATGACATTCGGACATCCGCCCATGTCTGTAGATAGATTTCAGCTGGGATCCGACAACTATACTGGACATGTGAGACGGAAGGAGTAAGTGATAGCTGGGCACGTGCCATGGCAGAGGAGAAATCCGTCCAGAAGAGACATGCACCCCGGGATACCATCCGTGGTTGGGTGCACCTTGCGCAGGTACTCCTCCTCCTGCCTCACTGCCGTTTGCCAGTCGACCGTCATGATTGCAGATCATTATTTTCACAGCAAAAATAAACATTTATTATCACACGCTTTCAAACTCAGACACGGACGCGTCGCGACGCGCTATTCGTATCTCGTCTTCTCGCCATCATCATGGTAAGTAAGGTTTCTGTCCTCGTCCCATGGGATGGTTCTCAAAGGCACCACAGTCTCAGACACCCAGACGTAACAAGCGAGCTAGGTCTCCCGGAATACCCAGCAGTTCTCCCGTTCCACGTCCCACACCTCAGAGGCGTGAGTCCTCATCCTCGTTGCCCCCTTCATCCCCTCCGGCTCCGTTCTCGGATACAGACGATAGCGTGGACGAACGTGACGCTGTGAGGGATCTCGAAAATGACGAGGAAGACGAGGAAGGCGAAGATCTTTTCGCAGATGGCATGGATGAGTAAGTCTTTTCAGATATCGTGGCTCTCCCGCTTACCTTCTATCGATCCACCAAAGAGACTATGCTGCTAATGAACTTCTTGATCGTTACTCCGACCGAGATATTGATGATGAAGGAGAGTTTGAAGAAGTGTCTGCCGCTGCCCGTAGGGCCGCGGAGGCGAAAATGGATCGAAGGGATCGGTTAGAGCGCAGTGGTAGAGCAGGAGGTCGTGCTGCAGCCAGAAGTCGTGCACCTCGATTTTTGGAGAGCGACGACTTGGATGACGAGGATGCCTTGGATGGGGGTCTCGGAGTAGCTCGCATGAAGCGACGTACTCGTCGTCAATACGATGAACGCCGAGATTTGGATGATGTGGATGGACTGGACGATGTTAGCGTGCTTCATACGAAGTGGTCGCTTTTGCTGATGTCTACCCTAACAGGAAATCCCCCTGGAACAACTGAGCGATATCAAGGCAAAGTCAATTGTCGAGTGGATAGCCAACGATCGTGTCCGCCGTTCAATCGTCAAACATTTCCGCCAATTTTTGATGACTTATGTGGACGAGAACGGAAATTCAGTATACGGTCAACGTATCCGCAACCTCGGAGAGAGTAGGTGAACATGCAATGAACAAGCAAATTCTGATAACCCTCCTCTAGCGAATGCGGAATCACTCGAAGTATCATATCTTCACCTTGCAGTATCGAAGCCCATTCTTGCTTACTTCCTCACGAACTCTCCGGCAGCAATGTTGACAATTTTCGATGAAGTCGCACTGAATGCAATCCTTGTTTACTATCCGTCCTATGAGCGCATACATTCCGAAGTTCATGTTCGCATCGCCGATCTTCCCCTCGGTTCATCCCTTCGCGACCTCCGCCGCTCCAACTTGAACAATCTCGTGCGAGTGTCCGGTGTTGTCACTCGGCGAACTGGTGTCTTCCCTCAGCTGAAATATGTGAAGTTTGACTGTCGCAAGTGTGGCGCTGTTTTGGGTCCGTTTTACCAGGATGCGACAAAGGAAGTGAAGATCAGTTATTGCCCCAACTGCGAGAGCAAAGGCCCTTTCCCGGTCAACTCTGAGCAAGTGAGTCGAGTGGAAGTCTTCATTGCCCGCGCTAACCACGCTTTCTTCAGACAGTTTATCGCAACTATCAGAAGATGACCTTGCAAGAATCACCTGGGTCAGTTCCTCCAGGACGTCTCCCAAGGCATCGGGAGGTGATTCTCCTCTGGGATTTAATTGATCAGGCGAAGCCAGGGGAAGAAGTTGTGTGTATCTATCTGTTCTCGAATATTGATCGAGTCTCAATCAGAGATAGGAAGTGACTGGAATATACCGGAACAATTTTGATGCATCCCTCAACTCTAAGAACGGCTTTCCTGTCTTCTCCACCATCATTGAAGCAAACCATATCAATAAAAAGGAGGACCTCTTTGCCGCGTTCAGGCTTACAGAAGAGGATGAAAAGGAAATTCGAGCCCTCGCTCGGGACGAGCGGATCCGAAAGCGGATCATCAAATCTATTGCCCCGTCAATATACGGTCATGAAGACATCAAGACTGCCATCGCTCTCTCTCTCTTTGGCGGCATTTCGAAAGATGTCAAGCGAAAGCATCCCATCCGAGGCGATATCAACCTCCTCCTCCTCGGCGACCCTGGTACCGCGAAGTCTCAGTTTTTGAAATACGTCGAGAAAACTGCGCATCGCTCTGTCTTTGCCACAGGGCAGGGAGCATCTGCAGTGGGTCTGACGGCTAGTGTTCGCAAAGATCCCGTCACCCGTGAGTGGACACTCGAAGGTGGAGCGCTCGTCCTTGCCGACAAAGGAACATGCCTTATCGACGAGTTCGATAAGATGAATGATGCAGATCGAACCTCTATTCACGAGGCTATGGAACAACAGTCTATTTCCATATCGAAAGCTGGCATTGTCACAACACTCCGTGCTCGGTGTGCTGTCATTGCTGCGGCCAACCCTATCCGCGGACGATACAACCCTACAATACCATTCCAACAGAATGTCGAACTGACAGAGCCCATTCTCTCGCGGTTCGATGTACTCTGCGTCGTCAAAGATACCGTAGACCCAGTGCAAGATGAGCTCCTTGCACGGTTTGTGGTAGGAAGCCACCTGCGTAGCCACCCTAAATTTACCCCCGAAAAAGAGGAGATGGACGTTGGCACTACCCTCGATGCCGATGTATGTCTGCCATGCTTGAAGGGAAGCTGATTCTGACTGTCCGTTAGCTTATACCCCAGGATCTTCTCCGGAAGTATATCATGTATGCTCGAGAGCGAGTCCGACCTCAATTATACGACATGGACCAGGAAAAACTTTCGCGTCTCTTTGTTGATCTCCGACGGGAGTCTTTGGTCACAGGCTCATACCCTATCACCATACGTCACCTGGAGAGCATGATTCGGATGGCAGAGGCTAGTGCCAAGATGTGTCTCAGGGAATATGTTCGTACCGATGACATTGACATGGCTATTTCTGTCGCTGTTGGGAGCTTTGTCAATGCACAAAAGCTCACTATTAAGAAGACACTCGAGAGGGTGAGCATGCTGTGACATGCTGCATACAAGGAACTGACTATTAGTGTAGAGCTTCCGAAAGTACCTCACGCAAGCTCGGGACTACGAGGAACTGCTCGCCTTCATTCTCGGCCAGCTCGTCAAGGAGAAAGCGCGATTCTACCAACTCCAGAGGCTCGAGCAACCGAGTTTGATAACTATCAAAGTCTCTGAACTCGAAGAAAGGGTAAGAGACAACTTCAAGCGTGCCTCGCGAAGACTCACGTCTGTGTAGGCCAAAGATCATGACATTTATGACATGTCGCCATTCTTGCATTCAAAATTGTTTGCAGCCAATGGGTACAAGCTGAACGACCAGATAATCGAGAAACGATTCCAAAATTGATCTCTCGCACATGAAAAGATTGGGTAATAGTACTGATGCCCACTCACTTTTGCACAATGTATTTCAGCACTGAGTAGTGATTATGAATGCAATAGGTCAGTATCTATGATGTCCATAGTCCTAGGAAATTGGGTGTTGCTCCGTCTTCTCCGGGGGAAGACTGTCCGAGGGGCTAAGATCGCCTCCTGTTTTTGCGGTGGTCGAAGACCCATAAGGAGATTCTTCCTCATCGTCGTCCATGATTTCTGCAGCGAACATGATATAGCGACACATTCTCAGGGGTAGATCCACATACCGTCACCATAAACATCGGGGTGTTCACGGAAACACTCTTGCATGGCTTTGAATTTTTCTACGCAGTCAATGCCCTTTGGGTCGGCCTCGGAGTATACGAAACATGAGAAGGCCTCCCGGAACTGCAGACCGCAGGGTCCATGAGCCATCCCGCCGAGACAAGGGCAATCCCAGTTAATTTCTCCCGTCTCTGGATTGAAAGCACCGCCTGAAGACTCTCCCTGGGCTCCCTCGCCTTCTGTTGGCGTCTCTGACGGCGATGGAGAAGGATTTCCACTCTCGGGAGATATCGAGGCCAACCCGGACGCGTCACTTCGAGGTGCCGAAGCGGAAGGGGAATCGGCAGGTCTCGGAGACTTTGGCGGTGTAGACTGTTTCTTGTTTGCTAGGTGCATGTGAGCTGTCAATTCAGATACCCCACGCGACGAGAAACAGGCGTACTAGAGACGGCTTCCGAATCTAATGATATATGCCGACCACTAGAACTCCATGACAAAGCCAAGTATCCTGCGACGGTTATCGATGCACCGAACGCGTAAACTGAGCGGGTATACCATGCAGATGGTCGAGTAGTGGAGCCTGTTTGTGAATGCAGGCATCTACGGAGTGGCAGACGGGCAAATTGGCGGAACATGGCGGTCGGGAGACAAGCCTCAAAATTCACACCGAGACGGTGAACGCGCGTTTGCCGGTCGTCTTAGTCACATTACCGTCAGCAGCGCAAGTGTCATTATTATAATTCATTCCCGATTCAAACCGCCATTACCACCAGCCTGAGCATTCCAGTGTATTCATGAGCGATGATCCGTTCGAACCCGACGCAGCCACAGAAAGTTGTTCTACTCGCATGTCGGCCGAAACAACAAGAATATCCACCACAAGGAACCCTTCAAATCCGACAAGTTGCAAGTTGCAGCCTACTCGGACTACGTTTGGAGAATTGCCCCCCATCACAATTTTGAAAGAGGGAAGAGCCAGAGCCAGAATGCACCGCTTCAGTTTATCATACCTTTCAAAATCCCGGAGAAGATAAGTTGAATCCTGTGCAGAACAGACATGTCCGAGTCATCGTTGCTGAGCCTGCTAGTACGCCGTTTACCCCCCCGGCTAAGATGTGACCACTGGCAGCATCACTGACACCGAATCAGACAACTCGCGCTCCTTGTGCTCTTCACGTCCAGCCTCAGTCAAGCTCTGCGTTCCACAGAAGGTGCTGGCCAGGCTCGATTATACTCATCCAATTTGTAATAGAACACATGTGAGCAGCATATCTAGCGATCTTAACGCGACGAAGTTTTGCTCAGCAAGTGACTGGAGTCGACCTTGAACCCAAACTAGCCCTTCCTCGACCACGATGACACCGCGGTGCCGGTAGAACCTAGCAGAAGTTTAGATCAAGCCATATTTCTTCCTGCTACATAGCACATATGTCGAAGACCCGGAACTTTCTACACCAAGAATGGAATGACAAAAGTGCCCGGACCTAAAGTCGCAGCCCAAAGAAACAACCTATAATCTACATTTCATTCGACTTCGTAAGTGTCGTGACATGCATTACCCTAGATATCATGTAATACACTAGCAGTGCCAGTGGGTACGTCGTATCGACAGAGTTTCTTGGCGCCGCCAGAGAAACTGGTTGCACTCCGCAAGCCCTGCGACCAGCTGAGTAAAGGTTTGGTATGTGATCATTTTCGTTTCGAGCGGGCTTCGGCGCCTCTCATCTACCCTGGGATCGTTTGAGCAATGGGTTTAACTAGTTTGTGTTGAAAGACTCACCTGTTACGGCGCCTTTCCTTCCGTTGCCAACAACTCGTTCAGACACCTGGCAATCACACCTACACCTTTCTCGACCACGTCTCTGTCCGAGTCGACGACCCTGTTGAGGATGCGACGGAAGCGATCTGGATGCCAGCGGAGCAAAGCAGCACGGATCCGTTCTCGTCGCGAATGGTTAGATGAATATGCAGGATGCAGCAAGAAGCCACTGATGTTTTCGGGTGTCAGGTCTGCTGCCTGCGCAGGAGCGTCCGAAAGGGGCCAGGGGACATCACTGAAGCCGAGTGGCTCGGATGAGGCGGAAATGGCGGCCCACCGCGATTCGTACGCGTTCCATGCTTCCAGCATCGCGCGTTCCGCTCGGGCTTGATCCCTCCACACTTTCTCCTTTGCTCTCTCCACGCTCCTTCTTCGCTCCTCCGCAATCACCTGTCTCTCGCTGTCACGCCTCTTCCGTACCCGAGCCTGGATCCTCATGATATCTTCTTGGACGATCTTCCGCCGTGCTTCTTCCCGCTCTCGTTCCTGCGCCCTTCTTCGCATCTCCGCTTCATGGTTCATCCACTTGTGCGCTTCTGCTTCGTACTCGTAAACCAGCTCGTCCCACATCCGCTGACGTAGCTCCTCCTTGCCCATCGGCTGCGCTCTTCGCTCATAGTTGGAGCGGTCCGTCAAGTGGATCTGTTCGTCGACCCACTCTTCGATGCTCTGCTTGTGCGCAGGTTTGAAAGCGTCTTCTCGGGCCCACGAGGGGCACTGCGACGTACGTTTCCGGTGGGGTGGGTTGGACGCAGTGGGCTCGCAGCGGCACCCACCGTCAAGTCGCGGAGGGAAGCGCAGTCGAGTGATGGAAAATGGGGGCGTGCTCGCATCGCTCGTCTTGGGGCGAGCGCAAGGCGTGTAAAAGTGATCAAAGTGAGGCGAGCTCATCGCGCGCGAACGATATTGGAAGCCTGCTTCCATGGATAAAGCAGTAGCGGAAATGGGGGGGGTCTCAGGCCGTCAGGGACGGCTGGGTAGGGCATGTTATATCTTGGACTGGCAGGCCGAACACCTTGCCATGGCATGATAAACATGCGTCAGGAAACATTGCCACCGACTGCATGCTTGCCTACGTACGTACACGGCCTCGTTTTGCATTCTACCGATGACGATTACACGGCACCGACACGTTGGTCGACTTCTGACCATTTTGATTCGCGCGTTCGATGATTGATTATAGGTACGGTATACATAACGCTACATTGCCGCGATCATGTCTTCTATAGAATTGCCCAAAACATGACGAAAAAAAAAAAAAACTAAGAA
>JBBPOB010000010.1:0-58883 GCA_038091275.1 Tylopilus subfusipes
GCTTGTAAATGGATTACCTCATCATGTAAATTTGCACTGCCACCGAGCGGCCAGAGTCCGAGTTCGATGGCGTGCGCTCGACGACGGGCTTGCGCGATCGGGGTGGGAACGCGAACGTGCTGGTAACAGAGGGACTGAAATGTGCACGACGAACAAAATCTCATTTGCGAGGCGGGGATGTGTGAATGCCTGGTTTGCAGCCGGCATTGAGCCCGAGCGCGCCTGCGGGCCGGAAAAATTTGCAGGGACAACCAATCAGCGTCCTGCATTTACAGAATTTTTCGGCCAACCCCACTTTACATGCTTTACCCTGCCAAATAGGCACTTTTACACCACTTTTTTGTGCTTCGCACACGATCGTCCCATGGAAAACCCCTCTTTGGAGTACTGACCACGCATGCAGCCATCCGTCGGCGACATTCACTGACCGAGTCCCCTCGCCGTGTCGCCGTGCTGGCGTGTCAACACCCCACCCGTCGGAAGCGTGGAGGTAGGTTGTTGAATATGCCGACCACTAAGCTCCGAGTCATGCGGTTTGCTGTAAGGGTCAGACCGTCTGCCGCTTAACCGCTACACTAAAAGGCGATGATACTGAGTGATTACCACTCAGCATCCCAGACGGTACATATACTGATTATCCGGAATCAGGTAAGCCGGCGTGCTTACATTTGCGCTTCGATAGGAATCAACACGTTTCGCAGTCATTAAGCTTTTCATGGCCCATGTAGGACCAAGCCGGCAAAGCCTTCAGGTCTCCAACTCGCGCTGTCTACTAGCAGAACTATACAATGCGGTTTAACACTCTGGCCATTCAACAGGGATTGCAAGATCGTGCTTGCGCTTTGAATAATGTAAGCGAACAGGTAGGTTCCCGTCACAGCCTGCACTTTTCGCGGTGCGGCTTTCTTGCCCGCCAATGACATAGTCCTCCTGAATCGGTCGTTGTTGACCGTCCATTACAAATTGCCGTTCTCGGTATGCAGTGCATCTTGGGGTATTTAAGCCTGGGGAATGGGGGATACAACGTATTCTGCAGTACCTCTTATATTCCAAGACCGATAACTCATACCTACTCAATATGAAGTTCACTCTCGCCGCTATTATTACTACTGCAGCTGCTCTGGTTGGCGCGGTGCCCCAGCCTCGTCAAAACTGTCCAGAAGCCGCCCGGTATGGCGTGTTGACTGTATCTCCGACCACAGTCTCACCTGGTGAGGTAAGCGAAACCGCGTTGCTGTTGGAACGAGGCCTAGCTGAATATGATAATCCGAATAAAACACCAGATCTTGACGGTGAATGCTGATTTCAGTTGCGCCATCAACTACTTTGGTATCCATCCTGAATACATCGACTTCTATATCGAGGTTCCCATTAATAACAACGGTCATGAGCCTCCGATCCTCCTGTCTCGTGGTACCCTCACACCTGGCAGCACCAACACCTCGTTTACCGTCACGGTACATTGTTTGGCCCAACGCGAATCAGAACGCCTTTCTGACGCTTTCTCAGGTCCCTGTAGCCTATTACTTTGCCAACGCCAGTTATGCCGTGGTATTGGACACCACCTACCCCGTCAACGGTCCCAATGGCATGCCTTACTCTGTTGTTGGTGGTGTGCTGACGCCGATTACTATCAATGTCTAAGAATGCTACTAGACCTTCCTCGTGCGTGCCATGTTTAGTCTAGATACTAGCATAGATGGACAATCTGTGAATAAACGCATGCCGAGGTTGCGAACATGCCGATGCGGCGGCGATGAGATATGAGACGCGGCTCTTGCATGAACGCTATCAAATGTCCAGACTTCTGTTTCTCTTTGAGCTAGTCGGGCGGTGAATCCGGTGAATACTTTCCAGCGACCAGTACTAGTGTTACTTGATCATATGTATGTGATGATGAAGGTGTCAGGCTCGAACAGGCTAAAAAACAAGTTACAGACACTCGCCACCGCGAGACGCTGAAACCTAACGGAACTTGAACGAATTAACGATCTATTGCATGCGGTCTCTAGGCATTTTCTAGTGCAGCCAGCTCAGCCTTCAACCTTTTCAGCACCGTAACTGCCACGTCAATTACATCCTTCTCTGCCTTACTCTCCTTCAGTGCTCGGACGTATTTACCCTGCTCGGAGATTTCGGCCTCTAGAGTGATCGCCTCCGGCGATTTCGGCCCGTCCACCGTGGCATCCGCCCTTCCGTCGGGGTCGGCAGCTTTCTTGGCCTTGCGTTTCGACGCAGCACCTGCCTCCTTCTGCAGTTCATTTCCACCAAACTTGGCCTTCCATACTTCCCCCATCTTCTCGTCGATGTTCTTGAATAAATGAACCGGCTTCCCGATCCGATGGCCAGCCAAGATATCCGTAGAAAGCACCTCGGGGACAGTCCGTGCAGGAGCGTTGAGTTGTTGTAAAATAGCCTCCGACGTCGTTGGCATGAACGGATATACCAACACAGACAACATATAGATCAGGTTCACTGCACGCGAGACGACTTGAGCGCAGCGTTGGGGATTTTCCGTCATCAACGCCTTGTTGAGACCAGAAGCTTGCAGGTAGCCGTTGCCGCGATTCGAGATGAGCATGACAGTCTGCAGGCCAAGGCGAAGCTTGACACTCTCCATCGCGTCAATGTATTCTTTCAGGAGGTTGTTGACGTCGGAGACAAATTCGCCATCGAGGGGATCGTTCAGGGACAGTGCCCCGCCAGCATCGCCACTCTCAGGAATAATGCTGTCGTACTGCGATGCCACAAACTTCAAGGCCCGGTTAACAAAGTTTCCGAAACTATTGGTATGTCAGTGAGGCTACACATCACCAGACGGGAAAGGAAATTAACTTTTTGAGTAAAACGTTGTTATTGGCTGCAATCTGAGAGAAAGGATAAGTACTAAGTACTGAATAGAAATCATGAAACCACAACTCACGCAATCCGCCCAAGAAAACATCGCATCTGCAGTTTCAGGTCGGGTGGCAAGCAGGTAATACCGCCAGGCCGATGCTGGAATGCCGGTCTCCTTGGCCTGTGGTCCGAACACTCCACGACCCTTACTCTTGGAGAACTTTCCGCCCTCGTAATTGAGGAACTCTATGACGCTCCTTATTAATTATTCAGTACCAAGGTGGAGGATGGTCTCACCCGTCGTCGATACGTGATGGAGCATTGTCCATTTTCTACCATCAGCGAGAAGCATGGCAGGGAAATAAACAGTATGGAAGTAAACGTTGTCCTTGCCCATGAACTGGTATAACTTGACATTATCAGGGTTGAGCCACCACTGTCGCCATTCAGAGGTATAGTTGGCGGTTATGCTCGGGTATCCAATCGGGGCGTCGAACTACCAGAACGACATTCAGCTGATAGCGTCAAGGACCGCTTGTAAGGATAGTACGAACCCACACGTCTAGAATAACTGTCAGCGTCCTGGATTCGTTCAGCGGATATAACACTTACAAAGCACTTTGCCTTCCATCTCTTCGTCATCCTCTCTACCAAGTGGTGGGATCGGCACACCCCAGGTTAGATCCCGAGTAACAGGCGTGGGACGCAAGCCATTTTTCAGGCGTGCGTCGACAATCTCTCCTTCGGTGTTGATCGTCGCATTGGGTGACCATTTCCCGTTCTTGTACGATGTTTTGATCCATTCTTCTAGCTGAGGTTGTGCTTTGTCTAGTCTGAAATACATGTGAGAGGAGGAACGGGCGACAACTTTGTGAGTTTTGTCGACAAGGCATCGGGGCTCCAGAAGGTCTATAGCATCGAGAGTGCGAGAGCAACCATCACACTGGTCCCCTCGAGCATCCTAACAGACTTGATCAAAGCGATCTCAGCAACGCACATGCGGGTCTACTCACGGGGAAGCTGCAATGTGGACATATGCCTTCAACGTATCGATCTGCCAAGAACCTGAATCTTGGTTTGTACGAGGCTAACGACTCGATCGGCGTCACTTACTTTTGACAACCTTCGCAATAAGTCTGATCCCTCACTTGCTTCTCAAGATAATCATGTCTCCCCAGGTCGAGGTAAATTGATTGAGATATCCTGACAAACAGGTTAGTCAACGGAAGCAGAAGAGTGGAAGTAGAGGATGTGAAAAACATTACTCGGTATGCTGAGGGGTAGAGGTGCGTCCAAAGAGGTCAAACCTGTTCAGAGCCGGTTAGAGCGAAATAAAGGAAACACAGGGAGGCGACTTCCCCGATGTCAAACCACTCGTAGGTCTCTTTGTGTAATGTATGATATTTATCACAGAGTTGCCTGGGTGCAACGCCTTCCTTCAGTGCTGCCGTTTCGGTTGCTGTTCCATATTCATCTGTTCCACAGATATAAAGAGTTCGGCGATTGCGAGTCCCTGCGATCGAGTTGCGGCACAGGTCAAAACACGAGGTAATGTGCACTTACGGCTATATCTGTTTAGATGATGACTAGTTAAACGGATCCGCAACCCACTGTGCTGTGTACGTACCTGCTAAAGACGTCGGCGCTGAGAACGCTCCCGATGATATTTCCTGTAGAGACTATCAAAAAGAGGTTGATCACACGAGCAGAAAGACGGACCGAGATGGGGTACATTATTACAATAAGGCAAAGCAGAGGTGATCAGTATATTTGTTTCTCCTTCCTTGGGCAATCTGTCCCAATTGACGGTACTGTCAGAGTGACCGATAGGATGCAGAAGCTGTCTTACATTGCGGATTGCCCAGGATTGGGGATCAATCTGAGAACTTGTTCTCTGACTGTCTCTGTCATTGTAGACGCTTGTAAAGCTACGAATCAGGCGTGTTGGGTCTTTTCGAACGATTGAAACCAGCTTTGACTCACTCAGCGTCTCTGAGAGTGTCTGACTCGATACGATAATCACTGCCCTCGATGATTACTAATCAACGCAACCCAAACCGAGGTTATGTACTTTAGCGTGGTATTTAGCGATAGGTTAGAGTCTCGGATCCCCGTGCTGCTTCTCTCAGCGTTATCTTGCTCCGTTGCGGTCCGTGCGCTATGGATGTTGCCCTCGAAGTCTCCACACGCCACGTCCGGTTGTCCGTTCTACCCCTTCTCGTTCGCCTTTGAAGGTTCTAAAGGTAGCGTGGCGAGCCAGAGTCGGTCTTCAGTGCCACCCATTTATGGAGTACGGCCGTGGAACTAACAACACCGGTAATGACATATTTTTTGGCACCTCAACAACACCCCAACCGTCCTTTAGCTCGGATTTGAACCGCGTGATGGCGGCCCACTACCCTTCGCTGCGGACAAAGGGGTTGTGTAGGTACGTCATGACGGGAAATATTGGCGAACTCATTGGTGATTGATTGATCGCCAAGATAAGATGCTACACACCTGACAATGGCTGTGTGACCCGCGCCGAAGAAATGTGGTACGTAACTCTCGATCCTTACCAATTTCGGGTCGTGTCCATCGCGTGTTCCCGCATTATAAAGGCGCGCAACCTCAGGGGAGTCTGCTCGACATGCCTTAGGCCTGAAGCCACTCCGCGACAGCACAGTCCATTGTCGCGATGCTGCTGGACAGAATTATCACGGACCCCATTATATCCACAGAGAACACTACCTTCACTCCTTCCCGCCCCCCTATAGAGCATCTCCCTCTCCCGTCCGCAGTTATCTTGCCTACAGAACAGGACCCTCTCGTGGCCAGTCCTAAAGACAAGAAGCCATTCTACCGTGCTCATCCACTATGGTATCCTCATTTATCCCAAAGTTGTTGCGTGAATTGACCCATGTCCAGGCTGGTTCCGTTTGCATTGATAGCCTCCATCACAGTAAGTCGAATACTCCACGTCATAAGTGACATATCCATATCTCGACTCATTTTCACTCCAGCGTGGAATGACACTGGCGTCTCGTGTCGAAGTGTTCACTGAGCTCTCATGCCGACAGCTTCACAATAACTACAACCACACTTCTACCACGAACATGCTAGCTACTCATACCTTTGTTCACCCCCAAGTCGACACGGGATCAAGCTTCGCTCCTTTGTATTTATCATCTATACCACCACCCGTACAATCTTTGGGAGTGTCCGAAGGTGATGATCCTCGTGTCATCCCGGGTAAGAAATGTGTTTCAGATCCTGCTGTGCACGCGGGTGCTGCCAAACTTCAGACGATCATGACAACCACCATGGGTGCACTTTCAGCACTCACCACGGGTTGGTGGGGTCGCTTCGGGGAACGTCATGGTCGTACTCGTGTCCTTGCGGTATCTACGCTCGGCTTGTTCCTCACGTACGTCACTGCATACTATCCAAGTGAAGTTTCGGCGGGTCTGATCAGTGCTATGCAGGGATCTTATCTTTATCCTCGTCTCCACACCTCGTAACCCTCTAGCTGCCCATTCTCACAAGGTTCTCATCTTGGCTCCAATTATCGAGGGTTTACTGGGTGGATGGTCGTCACTTACCGGTGCCAACACAGCCTACATTGCTGATTGCACATCACCTGGTTCCCGCGCAACTATCTTTGCACGTTTCACTGGCGTGCTGTTCGTTGGCTTGGCACTCGGACCGATACTAGGTGCCTGGCTAATCAGGAACCCAATACTGTATTTGAAGGTCGGGCAAGGTACACCTTTTGTTGGCTTCGTGACGTTCTTTCTGGACTAATGTTGCAACGCAGTTGATCACCCATTACAAAGTGTGAATTCAGTCTTTTGGGTTGCCATATGTGGTACTTTTGTCAATCTCCTGCTCGTACTTTTCGTATTCCCAGAGTCCCTTCCTGCATCCCGTCGGGGGAAAAGTAAGAATCGCGCGACGGAAGGTGTTGAATTTGGAACTAGCAGTGAGTTGTATATTTTTCCTATCTCGATATGCATCTGATTTATTCTTGCCGTAGACAAAGACGAACATGATTGGGAGATCATTCGGGCTGTCAAGAGCCTCATTTCACCTCTCGCCCAATTCTTGCCAACCGATGTCCCAATTATGTACTCACCCGGAATGCTCAGCCAGCCACATGCGCGCAAGGACTGGAGCCTTACGTTCCTTGCGTTATCTCTCTTCGTTCACACTCTTTCTTCGGGCCTTTTCCAACTCAAGTACCTTTACGCTGAGCATGCCTACGATTGGGCCGCTGAACAGCTCAGCTACTATATCTCATTCATGGGTGCTGTCCGCGCTTTCCATCTCCTAGTCCTCATGCCTTGTGAGTCACTCGGTAGCTCCACTAAATTGTGCAAAGTAACTGACAGAAAATGAAAATGTAGTTATCCTGATCACATTCAAACCTGTTCGGGCAGTAGTGTCGTCAGCAGTCCCGACCCAGCCCCAAACCAACGGCCTTAAGGCAAAGTCCAAACCCCCGAAAAGCCACCTCTTTTCTGAAATTCGCTTTGATCTCCTTATCGTGCGGTACTCGATGTTCATCGACTTTTGTTCTCATGTACTCGTTGTTTTATCTCCACTTCCCTTTAATGACGCCACATCCACGTGGTGGTCACAACTTATGTTTGTCGGGGCTACTTCGTTGGCATGTGCCGGCGCCGGAGTCATTCCTGCTGTTCAGAGCCTAGCTCTGTTCACTCTGCAAGGTCGCAAGATGGCAGAGGAGGAAATTGCACGATTGCGAGGCGGTGCAGAAAGAGTCCCTGCTTGGCAAGACGCAGCGCCCGAGTCAGGTAAATTATTCGATGCCATGTCCGTCATTCAAGTAGTTGGTTCGACTATCGTCGGGGTATGTCCTCATCCTCATGGAGGACCCGTTCTCTGATCCATTCCATTAGCCCATCTTATTCGGAGTGATATACAGCAACACCGTCGCTTCATCCCCTAAAGCGATCTTTGTGGCGGCTGGCGTCCTCGTCATGGTTGCTATTGTCCTCACCGAGTTCGTCACACCGGATGCCAGTTTGTCCATACTCAAGAACACTCGGAAGAAGCGGAAACCTGCCGTGATGTCCAGGGACATTGCTGAAGAGAGGAGAGGCCGTTCGAGAGTAAGCAAAGACCTCCGGGGTGGTTCAGCAAGCTTTGCTTCGTACGGCGCTATGAGATACGACCCAAGCATCTCGAGCGCAAAAACAGAGGCTGGTGCTGGTGGGCATGCGTGAGCGTTGAGACATCCCCCATTTACAGGGATGACAAGGTGGTGACATAAAGGGGAGATTAGTATGCGTATGTGTATTCATTAATTTGCTATCTGTGAGGTTCTACGTTACGCCAATTCTATTGCATTGACCGGAAGGGGTCCCACAACATTTCGGCTCAGACAATACCACCCATGAGACCAAGGGAGCAAGACTGTCTTCAAAGTATATGTACTACCGCAACAAGCAATCGACATGATACATCCAATCCACGCTATCACAGTATGGATCCAAGCAACAGATATAGTTCAACCGGGCTTTGCTCTTCATCGAGAGCTAGATCCTCCATAACCAGTACTCGTTCTAAGAGGGCCCATGTTGGAAGAGCCCTCCATTCTCTCAAAGCTCGCTCGACGCCGTGAGGTTCTGAAACGAGACTCCGAACGCTCCCAGTCATACAACCTTGGGGCCGACTGACTGCGATTGAGTAAACTGCCTCCTAGCGCACCGAGGGCGGCGCCGGCCCAGAATCCAGGACGCCAACCATCGTTGGTAGACGGGTCCTTTGTGTAAGGCGGCGGAGGGCCGGGGTAATCACCAGGGAAGTACCCAAGCCCCGGTCGCCGGTTGTCGGGACCGTCGGGGTAGGCAGGGGGACGAACTCGTTGGGTGTTTCCCGTGGGGGGATAGTTCCGACGCAAGCAAGAGTACACCAAGTTGTACAAGATGAAGCCTAGGACGGCAAACCAGACAAACATAAAGAGGATGCCGAAATTGTCCAAGTCTGAAGCCACAAACGGTGAGTCCAAGGCGAAGCAGCGCATAGGCCAAGGACGTACTGCTGAACCAGTTTGATATACCAAGCGACGGCCAACCAAAGGTATCATCCCTGAGTGAATGAGGAAGCTGTACCAGGTGGTACTCGAGGGAGCAGGATCCTGTCGTGCGTCAGTCAGAGCTTGTAAGCATTGCGGAATGAGCCTGAGGAGCACTGCGACGGCTCACCTTTCATTACATACGGGTCTCCGGGACCGTTCCAGCCCTCACACGAGACCTCTACTCTGCCGAACCGCAGGGAGGAAGGTAGATCCGCTTCACACTGTCATGGACGTGGCACCTCAGGTCGAACATAATAAGAGCCATTTGGTCCTGTCACTTGCCTTCCAGTCGACATTGACGCCTGAACCACCGATATTCCTACAACGCACAACCTCAGGTTGGTATGTGGCGCAAGGTTTCCCAAGGCATACCAACTGAGCAATCGGGGTGGTCCTCCTGGCGGCCGTGAGGGAGTCTTTGTAGAAGGTGATTGCAGGGATGTTGTCAAGAGCGATCCGGGACATATCATACAAGGCGTCGAGTCGAGCTATGAAGGTGACGAGATTCGAAAAGGACACGTCGTTCCACAATTCGGTTTGCCGTTAATGGACAGGTACCACACACCTTCCATGCAACCCCACGCTACTGCTACTTCATGCAGGACATACAGCACAGATCCCCCCACTACAACCCCAACAACTGATGACGCCGACCCCCCATGTTCGTAGAATGAGTGAAACGATACTGACAACCCCCTCTCCCAGCACGAATCCACTGGCAATCACGATCAAACGGATATCTTGTCCGCCAGTCTTCGCTACCCTTTGGTGGTACCAGTACTCTATCAATCCGCCGAGGAAGCGTGCCAAGGAAAAGGATGGTGTGTTCAAGAACCCGATCGCAAACGCGACGCCGGAGGGAATCCACCTGACGTATGGCCAGCCTCTCCGGACAGCCATGACCTTGATACCCGCAATGACGGAAAACAACAGTCCAAATAGCAACATGAACAAGTCGCTATTCTCTGGTAGTTGCCCGTTTCCTATACCTCTCGTGTCAATACACGATCGCAGTGTAGCTCCCTTGTGCTTACGGAGCAGACGCGCCAGGTTGAGCCATACGTACGCGGTCGGAGCCGGGAAAGAAGGACCAGGAATGCTGTAAGCTGTCTGGTAAAGGGTATAGGCAGAAGCAGTTACTATAATAGACAACGATGACCCAATCAGTTGTCCATAGAACTGAGCTCTTGGAGAGGCATGAATGAGATGTCCAGTCTTCAGGTCTTGCATGAGATCCCCAGCTCTAGAATAATGTGTCAGATAGGTAAATCTTTGCATCAGGTGAAACTCACTGTTGTGCGCCAGCTTCGGCCACTCCGCCTGCAATTATGTTCGCCACAACATTTCCAGGCTGTATCCAAGCAAAAAGAAGTTGTGAAATTTTACCCAGTCCGCTCACAGGGTTCAAATCAGTCTCTCCTAATGCTCGGACCCTAGCAACGAGTCAGAGGAATATCACCGGACGGACCACACGTACCCCAAGATACTCAACAAACCACCGAAGGCGAACCCTATCAGTGTTGCCCACGGCTTGATTCCTTCATCCCCGAAAACCATCCAGACCAGTAAAGTCCCTGCTGTTACACTCGTTACCAGGCCGCTCAGAACCCATCTGGTTGGGACAAGCCTGTCGGGCGTCTCGGTGTCATTGTCTACTTCTGGCGGTGTATTACCGGCCTTTTGGACGGAAAGCACCACCTTGGCGATAGACGACTGAACGACTGGTAGGAGAGAGACGAAGGAGTCTGCACACATGATGGCAAGGGAAATCCAGAGGATCCACCCTCTGGCACCCTTGGTCATGTCGCCGACTGGTCCCGGTGCCCACCCTGCGTACTTGGAAAGTGGCGATAAAATTCCCCAACCAACAAGCGTGCCCTACGTAATCTGTCAGATACCCAAACCAAACCAATCTAGACAGACTGTCACCAAGTTCATGCTCAATGTCGTAGGAAAACCCATGATGATACCTAGCTAAAGTGAGCACTTGAAGCACCTGACGTCCAGAAATGAACCCGTACCCTGGCCAACGTATGATAGACTAGGGGTGAATGACCACAGCCATTCGCGAGCGAGGTATTTTCCAAAGAGTGGCACAGAGAAAACGATCGGGAAAAAATAGGCTGCCAGCTGAAAAGCATTGAGAGATACCAAATGAGACGCAAAGAGAGCTGACCGTCATGACACCGGAAGCCAGAAAACTATAAGCAAGGTCCGCCCAGGCTTCTTTCTGAACGAGCTCGCGTTCGTCAGCATCCACGGTGTCCTGCGGGACTGTATTAACGTCCTCAATGAGGGTAGTATGATTGGCTATATCTTCCGTATCAAGTGCTCTGTATCCGGAACGGCGGCGTAGCAAGGTCTCTGGAGGCGGAAGGTCGTGGAGAACAGAGATTAATTGCGCTGTTGCAGTTCCAGAAGGGAATGCAAGTTGCTCCTCGATGATCTAAGAAATGTATCAATATCATTGACGACAGAACGGGAGGTATACGCACTACTTGTTTTCGAATGGGAGGTGACAGGAACACCCCAAAGAACGCAATCGAGCATGACCAACTAAGAGCTGCCACCCAGGAAAGGAAAATTGGTGGACTTCCATCTTGTTCCTCATCCAGCAGACCAAGAGCTGGAAGTATCCCAACAAACCCAGCTGCCAAAGGCATCTAGTACGAGTTCGTGAACGCTCGTTGTTGGGTCGAATGGTAGAGACTCACAGTCCCTGTTGCGACCGCGGTCGTTTGTACCACGATAATCTCCTGAGGAGAGAGAGGTGTTGGGAGGATCTTGGAGATCAAGAAGCCCATGAGGGCCGACTGCAACGACATCCTTGTTTCGTCTCGCTGAGGATGTCTCTGTCGAACATGACGCTACGTGAGGGACGTACATGCTAATCCATCCCGTCTGAAGACCAAAATAAAGATTGGTGAAGCATAGCAAACAACCGATGAGAAGTCCAATTGTGACTGCGGGTAACTGTGGGAGGTTTTATTGCGGCCCGAATAAGCGTATATGGAACTGCTCACTGTAAATTCGGGTTGGGGGCGACCCGATTCGCTATCGTGATGAAGACGCGACCTCGAGTAAAGTACCTTAGAGCTGTTGTTATTCCGAGAAGTGGCACTTGTGTTTTACCTGATCCATCGTCCGAGACTCATAGTAGCCGCTCTTCACGCTAGTACCCTCCGAGGCCGGAGGGTAGTCCCTATCGAGTGGCGGTGCTAACCCACGTGACCACCATTAAGTAATCTGTGCCGGTGCTGCCGTGTTAGTCCAACACGGAATCCCCTTGTCCCTGCCACCGACGGCGACGACGACCAGCACGTCGAGCTCATCGTCGACGATAACGGCGACGCTTCAAGACCCGTCACCGCCACTATTTCCCCTTGGTTTTATGGCTCGCAGCACGATCCAACTCGTTAGAAGGTATCTCTGATTTCGTGACTTTCTTTCGTGTTCGTCGCCATGGATGGCGTGGATCCCTCATATCAACGTTCCAATACACTCGCGGGCCCGTCTTCAATCACCCAGGATGCACCCATCATCTTCTTGCCTCCGCCCATTGGTATGTTACTGTTCCTCCGCGCAAGACTCACTTAATGTCCTCCCGAATAGCTGTTTCCGAACCCCAAGGTTTCCTCACCAGCACCCAAGACCTCCTCGCCCGCTTCCGCCTCCATGCCGCATATGATAAGCATGTCCGCGCCGCCCTTGATCCATCACCCTCCATTCCCACTCAGTCAAATCTTCCGCTCCCACCCGATCAAGACGAGAAGAAAAAGAAGAACACTTATCGCCACCTCATCAAAAGTCTCCCCGGAAAGCACTCCATGAAAAAGGACGATTATCTTGTCACCATCATGCAGGCACCCCCGAAGCAGCACATTCCCATAGTCCAGTTCGATGCGAAAACGCAGAAGGAAGCTTTCACTGTCTCTGCCGAAGGTCTAAAAGGGGTTTGTCCTATTTCCACCGGCCTACTTCACTGTCTCATTCCCCGTCCCAGTGGAATGCGGGTGCTCTCATACTCGAATCTGCGCAAGTCCGGGAAGATCGCAAAAAACGCGTCAGTATCATTCTTCGCTCACTTTAATTCCATCCACGTGTCTTATCATACACTCTATCTCACAGAAAGAATTAAAAAAACTTGCTCGCGCCCAAGCACAGGGACTTACTCCTGGGCCGTTACCTGGCACACCAACCGCCCTTCCCCTTCCCCAACCTACTCCTTCACATTCAACGATTCCATCCGCTCAACAGCCGCCTGGCACATCACAAACTTCACAGGCAAAGCCACGGGTGGCACCCGTTACAATTCCTCCTCCAGGGTCAGTTGGACAGTCGACATCCACCCCCACGAGTGCCACGCCACGTTCAGCTGTGCCATCTGCCGCACCGCCTCAGCGGACCAATATCCCCTTGCCTGGTAGAGGCCAGAAACGCGAACTCGAGGATGGCGTAATACAGCCACCAACACCAACTTCACTCTCCCCCAACGTACCCATTGGAGTTGTAGGTGCTCGTGCGGGAGTAGGTAATGTGCGACCACGTCCCATAAAGAAACAGCGAATGGTATGTCAACCGGTCTGCCTCTTCGCGTGATTTTCTCGCCGTCCCCCCAATTCCGATCTTTCCGTGGCGCAGAGAGCTCACGTCATGTTGTACAGGATATACAAGGCCAGTCTAGAGAGGTGCTCGTACAACAACCTACTCCACAAGGTTCATAGCCTATCTGATTGCTTCACCTCTGTGATTCCTGCGACTTTCCATGTGGACTGTCGTGACCCGGCACGCCAGCAGGCTTACAACCGTCACAAGCATCCCCACCACACCGTCCTACAGATTCCCTCTGCATCTGTACGGTTGGGCTGTGACACTGCTTCTTCTCGCGGTGATAGCAGCGAAGAAGCGAGACTTAGGTTGGCGCTGCTCATGTACACCAGTTGTTGTACAGTCGCTGTTCTACCATTCGCGCTCACGTCGTTCATTCACCAACGACCATCACTTGTTTTATCTGTGTTTTTACGCACTGGCAGTGACACTTCCGCTCGGACTGTGGACACAGACCCATCATGTGCCACACGTACGTTATAAATTTCCACTCACTCGCATTTGCTTTCGAATTCACGCTCATGTCACTGATGGGGACACAGTCATGCATTATCATTTATAATCATCTTCCCTTAATGATATACATTCGAACACATGGATCTACACCTTGAGTGCAATAACTGTCTGCGACGTTGCTAGGCTGGAGCGATCTTGTCCAGGTTACGCTTCCTGGGTACGAGACGCTCGCCCAATGCCCGTGTCGTCGTAGACATTATGTCTTTAACACTGGGTGTGAACCTATCGTCACCGGGCGGACTCCTTGTCCGACTATTATGCGGGAACGCAACTGTTGGCAGCGGGTAAGTTGCTTTATGATCGGGAGCACTGGTTGACTCCGTCACCGCGAAAAAATACTTGCATACATCAAAACCTAGTCCATCCGTCCCAGAATCCTTCCGTCCCGTTGGTCTCTGCTGCCCATCCGTCTATACCAAGCAGCCGCACGAGGAGGTTGTAAAGCTGGACGTTCTGAAACGGTGGTAACACCAACTCTTCAGTGCGATCGCTTTCCTCCTGGAGCCGCTTCCTCACACTCTCGGCAAACGGCCCTTGGGAAATGAAGACTGCGTGCATGCAAGACGCGTCGTTATCGTAACCATGATTCTTGTAGTAGCAGGATTAATGTCAGTCGTTGGAAGATAACGTGGGAAGTAACCAAGATACTATACCCCGATTGACATCAGGCTTCCATTCTCAACACGGTCAGTCAACACATAACCCATCCTGGGGATGACCCAAATGGGCGCGAGACGCGGACTGGAAGAATAGTGGTACCTTTCTGGCATCTTCGGTGCCATGATTATCGAGTCGGGGGTATCATGGGTATACGTGTCTGCGGTATACACGTCGAATTTGCCCGATTCAGATGCAAGGATGAGGCGAGATAGGGCCGCGGTGGTGTTGATATCAGGTTCAAACCAGAGGCCCATTGATGGCCACCCTGTCTTGAGTAGTCAATATAGCTGAATAAGTTTGCTCGGACATGGACAAATGGACGGACCGTCGACGTGGTGAACACCTGCACAAGCTGGCCAACCATGCTCCCTCCTGTCCTGTTCGTGGCATAAGATGTCATCCATATACACCATCTCCCATGAACTGGTGTCCTCCATCCCATGATCGCTTACAAACAATATGTCCACAACATGGGACAAGTTGCGTTCGCTGTGTAGACTTTGTACAAGAGTGTGAGCAAAACTTGAAGCTGCTCGAAGGGTTTTCTAAAATAATCTCAATATGATGACCGCGTGAGACAAACGGGGTACTTGCATTCACGAGTTCAGACTCGGGGCCAGCTTTATGGCCAGCCTGATCAAGCATGGGCTCATATACTAAATCCATGCCCAAGCCAACCAAGCTAGAATGAGGGGAGATGAAGGGATAAGAATGTCGCTCACCTATGATCAACCGTGGCCTCTGTTCTAAGGGTAGGTCCATCCATTCTAGAACCTGGGTAATTTTGTCCTCTGGAGAATAACCCGGCTGGTGTCGCAGCCATCATCATGAAGAGCGGAGAGATATTAGAACAACAGCGAAGTTCGGAACAAGTCACCAACCATAAATGGGACCTGATACCTCGGGGTGACGCCAGAGGTTGTCATTGATGGACTGGGCCTAAAATACAGTTGGTCGCAAGAATATATGAAACGTTCACGGTATTGAAGTTGGACAGGGACAAACATACCACATAATGTTCGCTGAATAAAATCCAGCTTTTTCTACGGTTTCCCATATCTAGAGAAAAATGGAGAAACAAGGTAAGGAAATCGCTCATCTGCACAAGCCAGAGGTCAACTCACAGGTTCGCCAAGCCACCAGCGAGATTCATTTGCTCCCGGGCGGTTATTGACAAAGGTGGAACGATACTGAGGATTGTAGAAATCCTGAGGAAAATGTTGTTTAGAAGGGATAACAGATATTTTTTGAGAAAGATCAAGGGTCCATTAATGTGGGAGGAGTAGAGTAGAAGGCAAGACGTTGTAATTGCTCACGCACATTTGCAATGATGCCATGTGATTCGGCATACAAACCAGTCCTACGATATGTTAGTTCATGTATTGCCGGTTGCAACGGGGCAAGAGGGTCGAGAACCGAAACGACAGTGAATAAGTCGACATGCGAACAGGAGTGGAAGAAGGAAGCATACAAGAGAGTCCAGTGGTTACTGATAGGCATGGTATAGGTCTAAATAGCAATAGTTCCGAGGTTAAGGCCAACTCACGGGAACGTCAGTGTCTAGGCCGGAGAGATCGGATTGGTCAGTCAAGTCAGAACAACCTCCCATTTGCAAAGCGAATTAGTGCAAGAGTAGAGATAGGCATGATGAAAAACAGGTCAGCATGACCTTTGTCCAGCGGGAGAATCTCAAAAGACCGCGCACACCACGAATGGTGTGCTACGACTGTTCATCTTCATTGTCGACCAAGAAACGCATGCAGAATTCGCTCTGATTGAAGGTGCCATCGCAACTTACTGGGAAAATAGATTTCATGTATTCAGCACGGATGCCGTGCTTGCCAATGTCGACGAGGTAGGGCGTGAGTCCTCTAAGTAAATAGTCTGATCTGAACAGAACGTCAGTCACATGTAATAAGTAGGTCGAAGGGGTAGAGACACGCACCTGAGTCCATCAAAGGATACAAGCACGACAGTCCGCCGAAAGAGATGTGTGCCATTCGATAGATCCGCTGAGTGCGTAAAACGCGGGTGAAACGAAGGTATTCCTGCCCTTGACGTTGCGGCTAAGAAATACGCTAGGAGGACGGAAAGCGATGCGGTCGAAATGAGGACTGAGGGTGTCCAACAACTTGCGCAGCCAGTTGGGGAGGAGCCACTTGCTTGGCTGTTTTGTTGCATCAAGACTGGCCGGGTCGTGGAAACTTGAAACGAGCGCTAGCACCTAAAGACATCGTTTGACAACTTGAATGACACGACGATTCTCCCTAAATACGTGATCCAAACGTCCATGGTGCACCTCGTCTCGTCAATACTTGGCGACAACCTCGTCTGTCGCTTCAATCAGCAGCCTCTCGATCCCGACCTCACGCGACGAGTGTCCCGCATCAGGGACAACGTGGAGTTTGAACGATTTCGAAGGTTCCGCTTCCCAGGTTGTCTTGAGTGCCCAAGCGGTCGTTACCTAGGTCACAGTCAATCAAAACAGAGAAAGTATGTAACAGCATTGCAGAACACACAGGACAAACGACATCGTATCTTCCTTGTACGACAATCGTGGGTATGTCTCGACTGCAGACGCATGTCACAAACGTGAGCACGTGAACGTAACAGTTCTACTGACATCTTAGCAATACTCTGTTCCTCCAAGAGCTGGCCGTCGCGCATAAACCCCTGCCCACATACGGTTAGTGTTCCTCTGAAAATCCACAAAGAAACCAGGACAGACTTCGTGGAAGAAATAGTGGTTTTCAATGCGTGAAAAAGCACTATGCGTGGCGCAGTCAGCAAGGCAATCTGATATTCGAGAAGGGACGCACAGTGCAAACGTGTCCTCCTCTGCACGTCGGAGCATGTCTTCACTGACGTACAGCTTAGAGGTGGCCATCCTGTGCGTTACAACATGAACCATGCCGAATCCCAGAATCAGCAAGAAGCAACCACGCACTCCCATCTAGACCATGCTTTTGCAGCTAGTAATCTTGTTTTCTCCTCCTCCGAGTTAAGGAGCTCATGGTATGCCGTCACCATATCGTGCCGCTTGGAAGGATCCACAGGTGCAACGTAACGATCCCTGGAGCAATTTTCATAGATTGTCGTAATCAGTAAATGAACGAATGGATGAGTGACAATTGAGCAAGGGTGGTAGGGTAAAGTACTTACCACTCTTCTGGGAAGAGATGGGAAGTGCCATCTTGATAAAAGTATTTGAGTTCGCTGGATGCGCTCAATATATTTGAATGGAAGAAATGGCAAGTCTGCGAACCTCTTCCGGAGAGCGAAGATACCACTTGATCACGTCGTAAGTAAAATCTGCGGTCGACTGGAGCATAGAGAGGAATTACCGCAGGACGAGGCTCCTCACCCTTGTCGGGCGGGTCTAGACTGCTCTTAGCACGCGCCAGATCAACCATTCATCGTACCCACCTGAGCATACGCTAGTGCAAGCGTCGATCCCTACCAGCAAATCATTCGATGCAGTTGGGTGAACAATGGGAAACAATGAAAGCGTACCCAGCTGCCACCGAATACATGCCATTTATCGATCTTCAATTTCTCGCGGAGACGTTCAACGTCAGCCACAAGGTCCCAGGTGGTGTTGTATTCCGTAGAAGCAACGCTGCACTACCGATCAATACATCGGACCATGAACCCCCGAGTCCATGAATCACGAACGGAGTTGATTTGCCAGCACCACGCTGATCGAACAGGACGATCTAGCACGAGGAATCAGTGAAGACTTCAAGGGGAGACGGGCAGTCTGAGACAGACCTTATATTTCTCTGGATTGAAAAATTGCCTGTCTTTGGGATCTACTCCACCACCAGGACCGCCATGAAGGAACACGACTATCGGGAGGATGTCAACACTGAGTGCGCTACGCACGCAACGGACATGGCGACACACCTGGGACACCGTCCTTGTTTCCGCTGACCTCATAGCTATAATAAAGTGCGGTATGAGTGCAAGTAGATGATGGATGTATCGCCAGACGAACTAGAGCGAGTGGATGTACGTTGGCGATGCCAGCACTTCGAGTCTCCCTGTCTCAAACGGTTCGATCGGTGGGTACATAATGGTGCTGGGTGCCGGGCGTGATTGAGATGAAGATATCGATGGGTGCGGTCTACGATGGGAAATGACAAGTCGAGCTGGAGGCCTCCACAACCCAAGTCTGGACCACGTCAAGATGACCCCCGCCGGCATTGAATTTAACACCTTGAACACTCCGACCACGCGTTTTATGTAAATGAAGCCCCACCTCTTAACCAGACCGCATCATGGCTCGGAGGTCCTGCTCACCACCAACGAAAGTCGTCTTGGTTGCCACAAAGTCAACTCTCTTCTGCAGTATTGAGCTCAACGCCACGGGCCCATGACGAGCCTGTGCCGATGGACTGTGGTTGTGAATGTGGATGCAGTCTGAGTTGTCACGTCGGAGTGACGTCTGCTCATTGTTGACCAGAAACCACTCAGAAGCACGCCACGCTCCTTTCAGTCATCAACCATGGGACTTCCTCTCCCAGACGAACTGATCGGCTTGACCTTCAACCACGTGGATGTACCATCGCTTCTGAGATGCATGCAAGTGAGTCTACCTGACGCTGCTCGTCGGCGTTCACTGACAAGTTGGTTCATGACTCGACGACACAAGGTCTGCAAGCTATTCCATTCCATCATCTCAGGAAGCACCCAGTTGGTCTACAAGATCGAGCTGTTCGCGTCTTACATGGAGGATAACGAACACGCGTCCATGGACGCCGTCAGCCGATTAAATCTCCTACGCAAGTACAACCAGGCGTGGAACAACATGGAATGGTCGTCGTCTGGGTCTATTCCCATGTCTGATGGCCACTGCTGGGAGTTCTCAGCTGGCATACTTGCCCAGTCGACCCATGAAAACGAACTATCCCTCGTTCAACTACCGTGCAAGCTCAAGGGCATCCCAGAAAGGAGATGGTCTGTGCCATTCGACTTCAGAGTTCGTGACTTCACGTTAGACAACTCCCAAGACCTCATCGTCTTACTTGAACTGGTTGGCACCTTGTAAGTGGAACGCCCAATGTCTGCATACTCTTGTAACAGCTTCCGTAACTAGTCCGCATATGTCATGCAGGATTCATTTGCGAACTTTTTCTGGGGAACATCATCCCCGTACTGCCGTGAAACACATAACACACGCATCAGCGAGTTTGCACGCCGATTGCTCCTTTCTGATACAAATCTGTGGCAACCATCTTGCTATCCTCTTTTGTGATCAATTCGGTGATTCGGCACCAAATTCTTTCCTCGTCTGGGACTGGCGAACCGGAGCTCGGGTACTTGTTAGTATGCGACTTTTGCTTGCTTGCCTCGCTATTGATCTCTTCCGTAACCAGCATATTCATGCATTGGAATTCCAGTCGTTTTCCTTTATGACGGAGGACCTGATTCTGGCATCAATCCTCAGATCAGACTCGGAGCCCACTTTACAAGTGCTGAGAGTGGCAACATTTGTTTATCCGATTTATTCAGTGGAGGACATCCCCTACGTATGTGAACTGCAATATCCAAAAGTCAAAGGCACCGCAGACTACGTCTTGATTCGAGCGGAGCCCACACCAACTTGGAAACCGCCCGCCGGTTCAGCGGTTCCCTTCTATGGTTCTCGAAAGGACTTCGTCTTCACGATTGCCATGCGCGTCCTCTGGGGTGATGTGCATGAGGCTACGGTGCTCTTCGTACCCCTATCCACTCTACTCTCGGAAGTCGAGCGTTCGCACGACGAGCCACGTCGTAACGTCCCTTGGGATGCCTGGGGCCCGGACGGAACACGAATGATCCGCAAGGAACCATCGGAGGTTTGGGTCTGCTATACCTACGGAATGAAATTTATCCAAGGTTTACGATGGAGCAACGGTCATGAGGCGCGAGTGTACGATTTTAATCGTTACGCGGCGAGGAGGCATGCCAAAGCGAGCGTCGATTCCCCCACGCCATGGAAGCGTCTCGCACAGGAGTCGAAACCCAGTGGTCACAGTCAAAGTTTCTGTAGACAGGTCATCACAAAGCTGCCTGGGCGTGTCGCTAACACCATACTTGAACATTCGGATGACGGCTGGGATGCTTGCATGATTGGGGAGGATCACATTGTGATGGTTCAGGTAAGATATTTACTGTGGAACATGGGATGGACTTGATGGCTGACCTTTTTTTCGTCACCGTTGTGGCAGCCTCGAACTTTGACGTACGGCTACATGGCCATGTAATGTTTGGCTGTGTCAAAAACAAGTATCCTGCTCTCTCAAGTAAAGTTTCCGACTACACATATGCTACCTCATTTGTGAATGCAAACACGTTCATTCTCCAATTACTGAGGTGACGGGGGTCTCGTTAATGTGTTTCCAAGGTGCATGCAGTCCGGTGCACGTCATGGCCGTTTACTTGAGTCACAGCGAAGTAAACTACGCGGTGTAATCCCCTGTTGGCGTCAGCCTTTTTATGTCATGAGCGGTCTTGGTCACCCAGCTTGTCGCTGTCTTCGTTGGTCAAGGAAGTCAATTAGTCATTGACGGTGGATGAGGCCTGCCACGTCCGGGACAGTCGCAGGCGTAATTTTGTATCATAATCTGTCTCCGTTACGAGCACCGAACCAAGTCCTCGGGCGCTGCAACCGATACGGCGCGAGACCTCACTTCACCACTGCTGTCCAGCTTCTTGATAGCCTCTCAAACCGTAAGCGGGAACTCCACGAAGTTGAGCATCTTGATATGCCAGGCACGCGAAGAGCGCCGGTACCCTGCAGCAGAGCAGGTACGTTGGGAAACGAAAAGTCCTCGAAGGCGATCGTCATTGGATAAATCGCAGCGCGGGGAGGATGTTTCCACTCCTGGGAGTGTAAGGTTGATATCGTTGTCTCTGCGCATTGGAGAAACGGGACTCGAGACTAGCATCCTGTTTGTTGGGGAGTCTGTATGGAGGGGAAGAGGGAGGACTGGGCGAGAAGCGGGCGTGGATGAGTGAGAATGTCCGAAGTAGACATTCGTCTGACACTTGACTGTCTGATACAAAGGTTGTCGGGTGCGAACTTGGACTTGATCGATGATCTGCTGAGGCTTGATGACTAGATTACTCTCCTTCGGACTAGGTATGGAGGATGTCGATGAAGTCGCAGAATCAACCAACGAGGTGAGAGAAGGGTAGATGGCTTGTGTCGCTGGAGGGCGTGCTATGTGCCGGAGTGAGTACTAGTCTGATTTAAATAAAGATGATACATGAACACGGAAATGATATGTCAATAGTAAAAGAAGGGCTTGGGGACTGGATCACACAGCTATGTCGGAAGACTGTGAATTTCGGGACTGTCACTTGAAATTTAGTCGACCAAATAGTATAGTGACTGGAATAGAGCGCGGTCCAAGAATGGTCTATACATCGAGCGTGGCTTCTCCTGCCCCACAATACCCAACGCCTCGCAAGTTCCAAGGAAACGTCAACTCTTGCACACGTCCAGCACTGTCCGTGGCACGGCTGAGCACCGTCACCTTGAGTTTCCCTCGACCGCTGCCCCCTGTCAAGTCATGAGCCAGCAACATCTCGTTGACGTTTTCTTCGTCCGTCATGAGGTCGATGTCGCTCTCCCATAGCGCCCAGCTCCATTGCCCTTCTTGATACGTGATCTTGCACTGCTGCCAGGTGGTGCCGCGATCCACACTCACGTCGACGCGGGCGATGGGACAGTCCGAGTAGGCGTACCCACACGCCTTCACCAGCAGTTCGTCAGGACACCCAGACCGGAGCCGCTTGATGCTGGTCACGACGGAGTTGCACGGCAGGTTCTCCATCGAGGGAACTTTGGACCACCATCCATCCGATTCGGCCATCTCCTTGCTCGTCACCTACACACACGCGAGGGTTTGGTCAGATGGGGACGTTGGGGCACGAGGATGGCGGTCGCGCATTACCGCGCTGGTACGCACGTGGTCTGGCAATATCCTGTAGTCTCGCTGCTGATAAAAGTTGGGTGACTCCTCCCGGGAGATGGCGATGTGGTCCACCCATTTGACCCAGCGCATGCCACCATAACCCGGGACGACGATGCGCAGCGGGAAGCCATGGTCGGGGGTCAAGGGCTCGCCATTCATCTATGTAACCAGCGTGGGTCAGCACGTCAACGCGGGACCGAGCTCGAATTTACCTCGTACGCAAGGAGAACATCGCCGTCCTTGCTCATCGCTCTCTCCAAGGGTATCGAACCGCCGTACGACGCGTCCTGCTCGCACGGCGCAACGTTGGACACGAAGCACGCGTGAAGACCCGCCCAGGATGCGCTGTCGTCCGCGACACCCGCGCGGAGGAGGACGTCGCGCAGTGGCGCACCAGCCCAGCGGACGTTGGCGATGGTTCCCTCGGACCAGTTGATGCCTTCTACGTCCTTCCCCGTCTTCTCGGCCATCTTGGCGCGGCGATTACCGGCGCACTGTGTCCGCATCGTAGCGTAAGCTGGAGCGAGGTGGAAGCGAGAACGTACGACGAGGGGTGCGATGACCTCTTTTCGCGGCAAGGAACCGCGTATCTGCTCGAATGTGAAGTCGAGTTGCTTGATGCCGTCTATTTTACCATCGACTTTGACGGTGTATTGCTCTGTGTCTGATCGAAGGTCTTTGATGTCGGCTGTGGACGTGATAGAACCCGTTTCGCGGGGTGTGCAGGGCAATGGATCAGAGGACGTACAGTGGTTGCGAGCGTAGACTAGATGTAGTGGAGTGATGGGATGGCTTGTGAGCTCTGCGAGAGATGGTGGTTCTGCATTGTAGGGGCTGTTGCCCAGCACGCGTAGGTGAGCGAGACCCATCAGAAGAGGTTTGGGGTCGAGACGGCATTTGTGTCGAGCTTTATACTGACAGGGTCACTCGGCACAGTAACGAGATGACAAGCCAGACCAGATCCGGTCACTGCCACAACTGAGACAGTTCCGGATCTCGTTCAATTGCTCAAAAACGTCTGGCTACGAATGGTCTGCTATGTGTACGAGTGGGCCGCCCAGCCATGGCTATCACTCTTCTGCTTCACCCGCAACGATAACGTCGTCTGAAAGGAGAATTCATCAACATCGGCTCATGGTGAGAAATAATCTAATTACCGATCTTGAGGACCGCGCGCACGAGCTGCACCGATCAAATTCAGCCAGGGGTAAGAAGGCGCACAGCGCACACACACCTGTGTAGCAAGCAGATACTGTTGACGTTTTGAGATTAATGGATCGTACACGAATTGCTTCTTCATATCTACGGCCACACTAAACACATGCACGAGGATATTGAGCGACGCAAAGACGTACCGTTCTCGCCTTGACCGGCGCAGTCGATTCCCAAACGGGAATTCCTCTCGGTCACTTGCGTACTCTTGACTTCGGCGAGCGTCTCGATCGGCGAGAGACCACTGTTCTCTGCAAGCGCAAGCGGAATGGCATCGAGAGCAGCGGAAAAAGAGCGCATTGCGTATTGTTCTATCGAGGGTATCTGAACGAGAGTCAGTCAAAGAAATCCCGGCCAGCCTGTGCAACCAACCTCGTCGGCAGCCTTTGCCACAGCGATGGAGCAGCTAACATCAGCGGCACCCCCACCATAAACCACTCTGTTGTCGACGACGAGATTTCGGACGGCGCATATGGCATCGTGTAACGCTCGCTTTGCTTCGTCTACGATCTGAAAAAAAAATGGGTAACATGGAGAGCGTGCAATAGGTAGTACCCATACCATCTTGTTCGATCCACGCACAAATATGGTGACAGCACGGGTGTTGGCGCATTCTTCGATGACAAGCATCTTGTCGCGCGTCGTGCCAAAGGTGATTTCGCGTACAATGCCTGCTTTGCCCAGTTTTTCTGGAGTGAGTTCCTCGAATCGGGGCACGATGCGACCATGTGTAGCTATGGCGATTAGCTTGGAGGGATTTATGACTTGAATATGGAATATCGATATGACAGGGACGTTACCTCGATCTCGGGGCCACCAACCCACCGTACAGCTGGCAGCTCGTTTTGCATCAACAGATGGTTAGCCTCGTCGTCAAAGCCCCATTGACATATGACCAGGTTGGCACCCGTGTTTTTCACCAGCTTGATCATGTCCTCGAACTTTTCCTTTTCGTAATCCTGCAATTTCTTGAACTCTTCGACCGACGTGATGTCCAGCTTGTGCTTGGTCTTTGGGCGTGGTGGCTCGAACGGGCAAGTGAGGATCGCCAGACGTGCGTCTTTGACGGACGAGGGCATTTGCGGGTGCGACATGTCCTTGTCGATGAGCACGCCCTTGATGAGTGTGGTGTCAGCCAGAGATCCGCCGACTTTTCCGTCGACCTTGATGAGGTCAAAGGGAACATCGCGACGTTCGATATCTGCAACCGTCAGTACCGCATCCACGGCAATCTCTGCAAACTGCCTGATCTCTTTCGAGACGCTGTCTCGGCGACGTCAGCCAAGGATAGGGAGAGGACGGAGATGGATACATACATTTTGCTGCCCAGACTCGTCATTGCAGTCTTGATCAGATTTTCCTTGTTTTGGGACGAGAACTGGACGCGATCTGAGATGCGGTCGAGTTGTTCGACGGCGACTGTGCAAGCCTTGTCGAAGCCATCTGCGATGCGGATGGGATGTATTCCGCGGTCGAGGAGAGCCTCGCTCTGCTCGAGCAGGGCACCTGCAAGGACTTTGCGACAGGGTTGTGTTGAATGCACGTCGAAAGTGGAGAACGTACCTACGACGCCGGTGGTGCCGTCGCCGATCTCGTCGTCCTGGCTCTTTGAGAGCTGTACGAGGAGTTTTGCGATCTGATGTTCGACCTCCATCTGGCCGAGGATGGTAGCGCCATCGTTTGTGACGGTGATGTCGCCGTCGGGGGAGATGAGGATTTTGTCGAGACCTGGGGGAGGTGGAGGTGATGGTGTGCTCACGTGATGGAATGCATACCTCGTGGACCGAGGGAGGTGCGGACGATGTTTGCGACCGTTCTCGCGGCGAGGATGTGGGACTAGACGGGACGGGTGAGCGGTGTCGACCGTACAGCGCGAGCGTGAGCAGAACCTTGATTGCGTCTATGCCGTGGCTGCGGGTCTTTCTTGCCTGTTCTCTGAGGATGATGAACGGGCGACCGTACTGAGGCGGGGGTCAGCGCCAGTCCGTCGTCTCTGCGCACACGCACCTCGTCCGTCGCATAGACTGCCTCTGGCTGGGCCATTGGTGTGAGTGTGTGACATCGATCGCGGGTGTGACAGCTCCCTGATAGCGAGTGTGACGCGTGACATGGGTTCACTGACGACGACGACATGGAACACGAAATCGACGGCTGGATCGAACAGCTCAGCCAGTGCAAACAACTAGCAGAGGCAGACGTAAAGAAACTATGCGACAAGGTCCGTCTCTCGCCACGCTGTCAGGTCCACGCTCACAGCCATAAAAGACGAGGGAGATCCTGATGGAAGAATCCAACGTACAGCCAGTCAGGTGCCCAGTCACGGTCTGCGGCGATATACACGGCCAATTCGTGAGTAAACCGTCCTCGCCCTGATCAATCTCTGATCATCTCCTCCCGCACAGCATGATCTCTCAGAGCTCTTCCGAATCGGCGGAAACTCGCCAGACACAAACTACCTCTTCATGGGTGACTACGTCGATCGTGGATACTACTCGGTCGAGACAGTCACACTCCTCGTCGCGCTCAAGCTGCGGTATCGGGACCGCGTCACCATTCTCCGCGGAAACCACGAGTCGAGACAGATCACGCAGGTGTACGGCTTCTACGACGAGTGCTTGCGAAAATACGGCAACGCCAACGTGTGGCGGTTCTTTACCGACTTGTTCGACTTTCTCCCTCTGACCGCACTGATCGACAACCAAGTGAGTACTCTGAGAGTGGTCGTCTGCTGCGTATCACGTCTCCCTTTCGACCGGTCTGCTGCTGAGCGCTCGATAGATATTCTGTCTTCACGGTGGACTATCACCCTCGATTGACACCCTCGACCACGTTCGGTCGATCGACCGCGTACAAGAGGTACCTCACGAAGGACCCATGTGTGATCTGCTGTGGTCTGATCCCGACGATCGCTGTGGCTGGGGAATTTCACCTCGCGGGGCGGGGTACACGTTCGGGCAGGACATTTCGGAGGCGTTCAATCACAACAACGGGTTGACCCTCGTGGCGCGCGCCCATCAGCTAGTGATGGAGGGTGAGTCGTGATGGCATTTCATCGTGCAGTCCGGCTGACATGGCGAGCAGGGTATAGCTGGGGACAGGACCGGAACGTCGTGACAATCTTCAGTGCTCCAAACTACTGCTATAGATGTGGCAATCAGGCGGCGATCATGGAGATAGACGAGAAGCTATCGTACACTTTGTGGGTCGTGCTCGTTTCTGTTCCGATTGGAGTACACGCTCACGGTGGACGGACAGCCTTCAATTCGATCCTGCACCGCGGGCGGGTGAACCTCTGGTGTCCCGGCGGGTGCCCGACTACTTTTTGGTGAGTGTGGACCGTGACTGCAGTGGACCGCGCGTGCTGATCGTCGTGGATGTGCAGTGAGGCGCGGAGAACAATAGACTCGGTGGAGCGTGGACGGGTAATAGCGTACATGTCGTTGTGTAACTTAGGGACGAAAACAAAATACGAGACAACACGGTTGATATCGAACCAACGCCTCGACAACGCGCGACACGACGAGCAACGCCTCACCAACGTCGCTAGCGACCGCGAGGCAGCAACGTGTCGACCCTACTGCATGTCATTCACTGGAACACCCCTCGGTCAGGGAAGACGTCTCGATCACCACACCTTCCTCAACAAACCCCCCAGTCACGACCAACACCACCACAACTTCCAGCCCAGACAGCTCATAAACAACCCCCAGAACCCTCAACGCGCCATCCAAGCATCCTACGCGTACGGGTGTGTACTCCATTAATCTCGTCTCACACGTGGTTCACTCACGATCCGAAAGCGCGCCGACAGCAGGCACCAGATCACCTCCAAAACCACCCCCCTCCCACTCCGTTCCGAACCTGGATCCATCAGACACCCAGGACGACACCGCACTCGTCCGCTACGCACGCCTCAAACGCGATCAGTCGCTCAACAGCACCCTCCAGCCTGAAAAGTGGAGCGTAAAAGACACCTCCGTAAACATCGCAGCCGCCTTCAACCAGGCTGCATCCACATCCTACGAAATGGTCCCAAACAACCCCAACAATTCCTGGGCTTCTGGCTCACAGACCAACCTCAACGTGCCCCGCAGCACCTCCGTCGAGTACGAGAAGGAGACCCATTCCACCTCCAACCGTCGTTTGGCACCTCCCCCTAGCCGTCTCACTCACCGAACCTCCCACAAGCCACTCTCCAAGCAAGAGTCTGCTCTCACACACGCATCCGACTCCGAAGCCGACGAACAGCCCTCCCAGTCCGTCGACAACACCGCACGCGGAAAAAGCCCCTTCGATCAAGTCCTCGATATGTCCAGACGTGCCATCAACACCGCTACCTCATTCTATCTTCGACAGCGGTCAGCGGAGCCTGCGGACATCTCCGCGGCGACCACCAACGGCAAGGAGTCCAGCCTCGACTACGAAGAACTAGACCGCGAGTACGAGCAACTCCAACGGCAGCGTGCGCAAGAGGACGAACAATCCGCTTCCAGAAAGGCCTCTGCCAACAACAGGCGCAACCGCATGTCCCTCGACAACAAGGCCTATCTGCCCTCAATGTCCGACTTGGAAGAGTCAGACGACCGAGTTTCCGACGACGGAAAAAAGCGCAGAAAGAAGTTGAAAAAGAAGGATCTCGGTCCCGGCACGTTGACTTCGCTTCCAGTAGCTGGCTACGACAAGCGGAGAAGAAGGAAAAAGGGATCCAAAGGCGGCGAGGCTGAAGGCGAAGATGCAGAAGACGACCAAGAGAGCAGCATCGACAGTGAACAGGTCAGCTTACACAGTTCGCCCGTGTGGCTCCTTTTCTAATGTTTCCGTAGCATTCGTCGGAACAGCTCCCATCCGCCAGTCGGGAATCTCTGTTACGCACGTCCGTCCCTCCCCCGACACGAGCATCTGTACCCCGTAGCTCGGTGCCTCCGCCATCCAAATACTACTCCGAGTTGGAAAACGGTTTACCTCACACTCAACCGGGTTTAGAGGTCATATTGGAGAGCGACGAACCACCTGGAGTGGATGGCGTTGTTGATACTTCTGATGCTCGCCCTCGCTCTTTCTCAATTGGTGCCCTCCTCGGCCGTCTAGTCAACAGAATCGCAAGGTTCTTCTTGAGCATCCTCGAATGGATACTCTACATCATATCGCTCATGTTCTTGATGCTCGGGCGCATCTTGGGCTTGACAGCGAATGTCTTTGTCCGCCGGCCGGCCACACTCGTACGTTCCATTGATCCTTACTCGTTCATATATCTCGCGAGGCTCGCCGCTGTCGTGCTCGTCATCTCCCTAGCATGGTTCAAGTTCTATGATCCACTAGTTCAGCTGCTTCCCTACCGTGCCACCCCTCGCCCATACCACGCGCCAGAAACACCTATCACGAATCTTGATGAACTCGTTGCACGGTTGCAAAACCTCGAATCCGTGCTGTCTGGTCTTTCGCTGGATCACCAACGAGCTCGAGCCCAGCAGGACCTTGAGGCGCGTGCACACGGAGAGGTCGTAAACAGGATATATGCTCTTGAGGCGCGCGTGCGCGAAGAGGCAAAACGCATATCAGAGGCAGAGACCCACCTCCAAACTTCAGCAAGCCAGGGCCTTTCGGACGTAAGGAGACAAGTCGATGCGCTCCAAGCACAAATCAGTGCGGTTGAATCTGCCCCGCGAGCAACATCTCCACCTCCCGCACCGCTCCCACCAACCAGTGACGAGGAAGCACGTAGACAGTTGTTGCAGCTTGAAGATCGTCTGGGTAGCATCGAAGGAGGAGTCAAGGAAGCCCTTGAACTCTCGAAGAATACTGTCAAAGACTCGGTACCTTCTGGGCCAGCTTGGTGGTCCAAACTTTCCTCAGCCGTTAGTTCCGGAAAGGGTCTTATCATCAAGTCCGGCGATGGTACTGACATTACCGGCCTGATATCGCACCTCGTCGATACCGCTGTCGTGCGGTCCACCACACGCGATATCGTTTCACGCGCCGACTTTGCCCTACACTCTGCAGGGGCTCGCCCTATACCGAGTCTCACGTCGCATACTCTCGAGATGCGTCCGACCACGTTGCGCGGGACAGCGCTCAGCTGGATGACTGGTCACGGGCGTGAGATGGGCCGGTCACCGATCACGGCGCTGCATCAAGACATTCACAGTGGACTTTGCTGGCCCATGAGCGGAGACTCTGGTCAGCTCGGCGTTGCGCTCTCCTTCCCTGCATATATTACAGACATCACGATTGATCACGTTGCAAAAGAGGTCGCGTTTGACCTCCGGACTGCCCCTCGGGACATGGAAGTTTGGGGACTCGTAGAAGGGAAGGAAAACCTCGAAAAGGTCATGGCCTTTAGAGCAGAGCGCGCTGCGCAGCGTGCAGAAGCTGTACGAGTTGCGGAAGAGTCTGGTTCTCCCTTGCCCGAAGAGCCTGGCGAAGATGACTACCCGCCCACGCTGCCTACGAACCAACCCTTCATCCGCATAGCTTCCTTCACCTACGACATTGATGCGCCATCCAACATTCAGACGTTCCCCGTGCGCCAAGAGATTCAGGATCTCGATGTGGACTTTGGCATTGTTGTGCTCGTCATCAAGAATAACTGGGGCAAGAAGGAGTACACATGTCTGTACCGGTTCCGTGTCCACGGCGAGCGTCTTGATGGGACGCCACAACCGTTCGTTCCAGAAGACTCATGACCGGGGCAAGACTGGTTCGGCACTATACATACTGTCCTTGATGTTTTCTTGTCTTCTTTCCTTCATCCTTTTCTCTCGTATGCAGCTCTTTCGTTTAAAAGGTGCTCCGTCTCCGCTCTGCTAGATTATCATCTAATACTGCTCAATCCAAATCTGCTTTGAACTCTAACATGCAAGTTTGCGGAGAAGACACCTTGGGAAAACTGCAAGGCTTTAGTCTGGTCACCAGCTGTAGAACAAGGCGGTGCTAGATCAGTAACGTTCGTTTGTGTACACATTGCACGTCTGCCAGAGGATGCATCGCGCGCTAGAGATTCCAGAACTTCTGTTGGACATCTTTGGTCGCATTCACCGTCGAAGTCATCTGTGTGCTCTGGCGAGAACGTCTCGCGCATTCAAGGAACCGGCGTTGGATGTACTCTGGGAACAGTTGTACGACCTAACTCCTCTAGCGCGGTGTCTTCACCTCATCTAGCATTCTGGCCAGAAGAGGCAAGAGCCTTTCGTGCGTCACACCTTGTCTGGTACTGATTCCGCTGCTCCATAAAGTGTTACGCGTTTAGCAGACCGCTGACGCAGAACGAGTGGGATATCCTTCAAAGCTACACGCGTCGCGTCCGAAGTGTACGGGAGACCGATGGACTTGGCCGGAAATCCATCGTAACCCGAGTCAAAGACATGCGAGACAGCTGTACAAGAATATCCATGTCCATGACTTCAAGACTATACACGCTGCTGGACAATCTGCAGAGGTTAGGGGAGATCTTTTGGCAAACGACCTGAAAGAGTTCGGGAACAAACTCGACATCAAGGGAAATCATGGACGGGAGGGGCAAGAGCAAGAAAGGCGCGGCTGCTCGTGTATATGCGAAACGCAGATGGCGGAGGTTCGGGAAGAGTGGTTCGGTGCGTTCTGAGAGGCTCAATTTCGTGCTGAGCAACACATTGGCAGACCAGGTTGCTGCATCCGATTCACCCCTCCTCTTTCCCAACCTACTCCGCTTGATATTACGATCGAAATCCTCGGCCGTGGTTTCGCTGTTCCTTTCCCGGCTGTCTGCTATCGCGAATGTTCGTGTTTTTATCGCACACTGTCCTTCCAGACTCGTTCTCGGCCAGCCTTCAGACATCTGCTATTGATCACGCCGTCCAGGAAGTTTGGTTGGATCAATCACCCAACTCATGGGCCACATAGACACTGTCCCATTGGATCCCAGGCTCGTACTGTGTTTCAGGGACTTGCAGCCATTCATGGCGTTCAGCGATCTCCGCCGCATGCACTTGAACGTTGACTGGAAAGCAGACCTCACGGACAGCGACACGCTCACGTTGGCATCGGCATCATGGGCCTCGTTTGGAGGACCTCGTCATAAATCAAGACTGGGGGGGTGGAACACACAGGGTGGGAATCACACCGAACGGATTTGGTACAGCTTCTGCAGACATGTCCGTCGTTGAGATTGATCGCCATCGCCATCGCCATCGCCACTCAAGGTTATACCGAACGCACGCTATATGCATCACCAGGCGGCGAGCCTTGCATTGACCTTGCGGCGCAAGTTTTCCATCGACGTCGTCGATTCGCTCATCGAAGCAGAATCTGTGCCAGCCGCATCGCCGCGTTCTTTGCTAGCATCTCGCCTCACTTCAACGCTCTAAGGATCTCTTCGACGAATTAGATAACGCTATCAATCCGCGTTCTTGATTTTGTTTTGGACTTCGTGCTGCTCTTCTATGTACCACTCCAACTCCAACGTAATACACACATCGTTCAGATCTCCCGTTCTGAAACAATGCAGTTGTGATATCCAAAACTCGGTCTACAAACTGGGTATCATTGATGATGATGATACAGCACTGATCTAGGAACGTCTAAGATGGTATCAGATACCGATCTGAAACACTGAAATGACGGGGTATCTCCTGTCTGCTATAATGCTTGGCCTGTCTCGGAGTCGGCGACAGGAACTGTCGACGTCGATGGTGACCCATCCCGAACGCCGACTTTGACGTCCCACTCCTTGATCCCAATCACGGCACCCAGTTCGCGCCACACGCGTGTCATGTCTTTCCGCCGGGTCTCGGACATGGACAGGAGCGCCGGCCAATAGACCTCGTGCGTGTATTTGAACGGTGCCGAGCCCTCCCAGCCGTCACTCACGAGCTGATCGGGCTCGAACAGCTTGGCGTCGTCATGGCCCTGCTCACGCGCCTCGGCGGAGCGCCAGAGCCCGCGGTCGTCCGGGACGGGGTTGAAGATCATCTTGGCGCGGGTGACGGGGTCGATGAAGGGGTTGATGAACTTGTAGAACGCGTTGAGCAGCCAGGGGAGGTGTGCGATGACCGCTGCGCCGAGGCGTTCTGGGTAGTGGGTTTGGAGGACGTGGAGGACCTGTCGGGCGGTGGAAAAGGAGGGGTTCTTGGCCTTGTCCGCGTAATCGATCATGAGTGCGATCGTCCTGTGGAAAAACAACGCACGATTACGTTACGTGAGCGGACGGGAAGAGGGTGAGCGGAAAGGAACTGCGAGACCGTACTCGACGCCGGGACTCATGAGCTCGATGGCACGCTCGAGGACGAAGAAGACAAATTGGATCTGACGCGGACCCTCGTCGGTGTTTTGTCTGCTTGGACAGAGGTAGAGGGCTGGTCTGCCGTGCGTGTCGTAGCCAAAGATGAACTCTTTGCCGGTAACGGCCTCCGGTTCGACGTGCTCCGCCGTGATGGAGGTGTAGAGCCCAAAGTCGCGCCGCCATTTGAGGGTGTCTTCGAGGCGCTTGATGCTCTCGGAGACGTCGCGTTTCGTGGCGCGTATGTAGCGCAGGATGCACTCGTACGACTAGGGACAGACGCGGTGCGTGAGACGGGTGGAGCAGGGAAAGAGGGAGGGAGAGGGCGTACGAGCCACATGCACTCCTCTTCCATCAACGCGCCTTTTTCTGCCTCTTTGACGCCGGGGAGGACATATTCCGGGTTGGCGAAGTGTGCGAGCACGTGGTCGTACTCTGCTCGCTCTTTCTCGGACAGCTCACGGGGCGGGGGAACGTTGGGATGGGACGGGACGTGGAGGGGTGTCTGGATGGGGGAAGACATGGTGGAAGCGAACAAATGCCCGACTACATGAAACGCGGCAGAACGGCTCAATGATTGCCATCCAAGCGAGCAAACCCACGATCGCGGCGGGAGTACAAGATTGTTCTACTAATGGATGTTTTACTTCGCAAAAAGTTACACCAGCATACACAAGCTGGTTCATTGCCATCTGGAGCTAGCCCTGTCGGTGCCATCGTGGCAATGAGACGAGATACGTAGCAAACACTGGGTAATGGCCGCCACAAGCCCCGTCTTGGCCGACTAGAAAACGCCTTGCACGGGAGTGGAACAGCCATGTACATACTTACTAATTCCTGGACCTGTCTCAAATCGATCCGCCAAGCTCGTACTCGAAGAAGAAATGCCGTTGCCGTTGTTGCAGGTTTACGATTTACTACCAAATAAAACCAGTACTAGACGTAAATGTGCTCCAGCACTCACCTTGAGACGAGTGACGTATTTCTAACAAGTCCCTTGTACGAAAAGGACGGAACTTGGGTTCTATGTCCACTCCGGCCCTCACGACCAGGAGAGGGAGGGGTGGGTGCCCGACTAAGCGGGAAACGGCGACACCACCGACGGTCAGAGTTCCAACGACCAGATCGGCAGCTGACCATCAATCACTCCTGGCCATGACATCATCAGCAAAAACCCCTACATAAATATCGAACCGTACTCGACCCCGCTTGCTCTCAGACCATCACCATGAAATTGGATCTCGACTACACCGCCTACAAGGGCAACCCGTCCGGAAGGATCGTCAAGGCCACAGAGCACAGGGACGATCTCGCCCCTGACGAAGTCCTCATCAGGATCACCCACGCAGGACTGTGCGGCACTGACGAGCATTACAAGTCCGTCGACATGGTCCTTGGTCACGAAGGCGTGGGGATTGTCGAAAAGGTCGGCACAAATGTAGACAAGTTCAAAGTGTATGTATTTCTTCCAGTTGGGAGGCTGACCATCGTACTGACGCTGTTTCAGCGGGGATCGCGCTGCATGGGGATACCTGCACAATTGCTGCATGCACTGCGACCAGTGTTTGAGCGGGAACGAGATGTTCTGCCCTGAACGCGCCATGTACGGCCAGGCTGACCTGGACCAGGGCGCGTTTGCCTCACATGCCGTGTGGAAATCCGCCTTCCTCTTCCGCATCCCCGATTCAGTCTCCTCTGCAACGGCTGCCCCGCTCATGTGCGCGGGTTCTACCGTGTTCCACCCGTTGTACACCTACGTTCATCCCACCGACCGCGTTGGTATTGTCGGGATCGGTGGTCTTGGTCACCTCGCTATCCAGTTTGCTTCCAAGATGGGATGCGAAGTCGTCGTCTTCTCCGGCTCAGAGAATAAAAAGGAAGAAGCAAAGAAGCTGGGTGCGACCGAGTTCTACGCGATGAAGGGCGTGACCAAGCTTGAAATCGGACGACGCGTCAACCATCTGATTATTACGACCTCTCATCTCCCCGATTGGAACTTGTAGGTCATGCACTGTTTGAAAGAGTGGGACTAACCACGCCTTGGGTCAGGTTGTTACCGGTCGTAGAGCCGAGGGGCAGCATCTTTCCCCTGACTGTGTCAGACCAGGACCTCGTTCTGCCAGCCATGCAGATCTTGGGTGCCGGTCTTCGCGTCCAAGGGAGCTTGCCGTGCTCGCGGGGGCTACATGTCAAGATGCTGAGGTTCGCAGCGCTGCACGGCATCCAGCCCATCATTGAGGAGTTCCCGATGAGTGTCGACGGCATTGAGAATGCGCTGGCGAGGCTTGAACAAGGTAAACTCAGATATCGCGCCGTGATCGTGGCTTGAAGAGGTGGTAGTTTTATTTACATAATAATATTTTTGGTGTCGGAGCTATGACGTCAGGGTATATTTGGTAGTCACTGGTCAGCATCAGGCCCGACTCGGATGATTTGTCTTCGTCGTCGACCCGCCATGATGTCTCTCAGAGCAGCTGCTGCTGCCCGAACAAGAGCCCTGAATGTCTCGCCGTCCCTCTCCACCTCGCTCCGTCGTCCAACGTGAGCACTCCACTGGCCCTTGTCTCTCGCATCTCATCCACCCCTGAAACCAGCACCACCCATCCAAACGGCCCAGAGGTCTTTCCTTCTCTTGATCGTGCACACATACTCTAACGTCGTCGCTCACCAGTCCGACAGAGAGAAACAGACAACCTTGCCGCACGGCCCCTTCATGGACAACGCCCCGGGATGGAACGAAGACCTCGCCACCCCCTCCGAGGCCTTTGTAAAGGTACGCCCTCGCCCCCCCCTCTCCTCGCCCCCTTTCCAATGCGTCCCCAGGCGGACCGCGAGACGACACACCTCGACAAGATGCAGCAAAAGACGGTCGACTACATGCACTGGCAGTCGCACCACACGCGGGATGATCCCGAGAAGCAAACCCACGCAACGTATGCCCGCGAAGAAATCGGCGGTCCTCTCGGAAATGCCGGCATGGGCGAATTCGAGGGCGTGGTGGGCAACGACGATCTCGGGCCAGATGCTGCCCAAGTCGACTCTAACGGCCGGGTCGTGTCGAGGCGGGTCAGTCACGAAAAGACGACCGCCCGCAAGGGTGAGTAGATTAGGTGCAGGCCAAGCGAACCGTGAGTCTCGCGAATCACGCTTGGCGACGCTTTTTGAGTAATCCGCGACTTGAAACAGGTTCGAATTTCGAAACGCTGGATTTTTCTCAAGTCAACCCCTAAAATGGCCAAAATCACAGAACATAAAATTATGTAGCGCGCTCGTCCATGGTTCCCGATCGCGAACGCCCATTGTAACAATAACGAGATGTACCACTCTAGAATACAACAAATGATGCTACCATCGTGGCCATAGCACGAGGAAAATAGCCACGTTCAAGAAATTACAACTTCAAGGCTTGGCCTCTCCAAGAGTTTCCCCCGGGGTGATTACTGGTCCGACACCGAATGCGCCAAACCCAGGCAACATCTCGGGCTGGGCTCCTTGTTCACCTGGAGGCAGGCGTACGGGCCCAGGTCCATAGAAAGGATCGGGTTGGAGTCTCACAGGTCCAGGACCGAAGCGGCCACCAAACGGCCCTTGAAAGCCTGGCGGAAGCTGTACCGGTCCAGGCCCAAGCTCGACCTTGGAATTGTCCGCCGTCGTCACTTTGGGAACGGACGCATGGGGGATCGTGACGTGGTACGTGGTCTCGGAAACCACCTGGTTGACCGCAGTCACCCTCCTGGGGTCGAAATAACCACGGACGTGGGGCGGGTTCGGGGGACGCTTCTCTGTGGGTTCAATACTGCAAGATCGGGTCATCAGCCTTGGTCATTCAACATGCACGTGGGGAACAGATCTGCTTACACCAGATTGAGGGAAGACGTCGCTCGGCGTTCCGAAGGGGCACCAAGCACGAGGAATTTCGAGTCGGAGAGCGCCGTGTAGAAAATGCCGACCAGACCCGACTGCTCCAACTGATCAGCGATCCGCGACGTGGATGCTACGATGCGGTGGAACGAAACGGTACGTACGAGCTGTCCCCGATTGCCGACTTGGACTTCGGTCTGACCCTCGATATTGACGACCGTACCGCGCTCTACGGGGCTTGCTGCGCTCTCCGCGAGGAGCTGTGTCTTGTATGCGTCGCGAGAGACGCGCTTGTTGTTGACGGTAAAGTTGGCTTCGGCAGCAAAGGTAACGTCAAAGGCGGTATTGAAGTCGTCCTGCGTCTTGGACTCCAGGATGCCCGTTAAGCGGGACGCTGCCCAAGAAGAGAGAGAAGGGAGGACGATGTTGACGGACATGAGCGTGTCTGTGTGTGGGGGTAAATTCGCTGTGCGGTGTGTGATCAAACGCCGTTTGTGGTGGTGACGTTTTATACGCGGCTCAGCGCACGGGTGTCTCATTCGGACAAGGTGTATGCGGGTAACGCACCAACATGTCGACGTCTATCCTAAGCAATGGGCACTGCAAGCTGGGAGAGCTGCTAGAAGCCTGTAGCATCAACGCTCGGTGTCTTGACTTTTGGCCAAGTCGACTTGGGTAGGATATTTGCGTCGCCCGTATCGGCGGTTCATCATCGCCGGGTGGCGGACAGCGATCTGCACGGTATCGACGGCTAAAGAAAGCTGGCGGGCAATTCGAGTCGAACCTGCCGCAGTGGCATCGGCTCTCTAGCGAGTGCAGTCTCGAATCAAGCAAATACTCTTCTAAGTAGACGTGTTAGCTCACAGTCGGGGCGATGGAGGGAACTGAACGAAACGAAACGCAATGCGATTATCGGGTACGCAAAAGGAAACAGCGGCGACTCCGGTTTCAGAATGACATCGCACCGTGGATTCGATCAAGTACCTGCGCAGTTGTTCCTCTCCGCATGATCCAATGTAGAGCTAAGAACAGAATCAACAGACATCTCGATGGTACAGTCAGCAATCTACCCAAATGCAATGATCACGCAAAGTCGTCGAGCTGGACTAATCTCAGACTAAGAGGAACCTGTGCTGTCACATCGTCCCCTGCCGGAGGTCGGACGACGGGGACCTGAAGGCCGTTGATCTTCCAGTAGATTTCCTTGACGTTCCCATTTTGGTCTGGTATACTCGGTAACGCGAAATGGATGCGTGAAATTAGCGTGGTCACCACTTGCTCTGAGATCACGATGATTATTCACGTACGTCAGTTTAGCGTAGGATGATACGACTGCGGGGCTTACTCATTTCCATTTCTGCAAATTTGAAGCCGCTGTAAGGGCATGTGTCAGACTGGGTAACAATAGACGTGTGAACGATATACGTACATGCATGCGCGACCACCACCAAGGAAGGTCATCCTGGAGGTGTCGTGATCGATCAGAATTCTGTGGAACGATGTCGCACCACATACACCCACATGGATGCGTAAACACCTGGGTATTTCATCCCTCCCTTCACTCCTGGAGTCTTGTCTGCCTCACCATCTTCCGTCGCGACTTCAGAGTCCCCGCTCGATTGTACACGTTCGCCTGTAACGCTAAGCCACCGCTCAGGCCGCCACTCGGACGCATCTTCTCCCCATAGATCCTTGTTATGATTCGCGGCTAAAAGGGACATAATCAAAGTGGTGCCTTTGGGGATGGCAATTTGCGAGAGCATCTCTCCAGAAACAGATCTGATGGGCTGATACAGCGGGAGTACAGCATCTTCACGCACGCTAAAAATAAAAGGATTGAGTTGCTGACAGATCATGAAATCTGACTCATCTTACGTTCGGCTCAGCAGTGACGTAGGTGGGTGCACCCTCAAAGTCTCTCGAACGACGACATCGAGGTACGGAAGACCCATGAGGAGGTCGTAAGGTAACCCGATCTCTTCCCAAGGATTTGTGATGCCGTGCAACGTAGCATATTGCTGTTTCGCGTCCCGTACCTCGCTACGCAAACGGGCTTGCACATCTGGTTTGCTGGCCAATATCCATAAGATACGACATATGGCAGTCGTGGTGGTTTCAAATCCTGCAAATATTATCGTGCTAAACAAAGGATTGAGGATGCTAGCGAGTCACGTTCGTGATTTTGAGCTCACTCACTTCATTTGTCCCAGTAGCTCCTCATCCGTGAGCCTGTCAGCATCAAAGGAGGACATGTTTGCTCTTACTAAAGTGACGTCGTCACCATGACAGTATAAGATAAATACGATTGACTTACACATGATGCTCATGATATCTTTACCTTTCATGCGAGATCTTAAACTTCCAGGACCCTCTGGTTCGGCGCGACCCTCCATTATTGCCTTTTTCTCTGCAAAAATGCTCTTGCTCGTTGCGTCCATGACTTGTACTACACGACGAAGGTCCCTGAGGGCCTGAGGTGGAGCCCAGTCCACCATTTTGTTGCGCCAGTACAAAGAGAAGTTTCGCACGAGGAAGGGAACGAACGGTCTGACCATAAGCAGACGGAGAACGGAAGGACTGTCGGGGAATGCGTGAGCTCTCGAGCGCCATCCGCCGACCCAATGGACGGTCCTACGCTAGGTTTATTATTGCATCCAAGTATTCGTTTTCTTTGTCGAGATCTAGGGCGTCAAAGGAATGCCCAAGGGTGGCCTGACAGACGTATTCGAGAGCACCGCGAGATAGCCAAGGAAGCATGTTTATTTCTTTCACGGCTGATTTATGTGAGTGAGAAGTAGGTATAGGATGAGGTGAAGATACGTACAGTGATCAGATGGCAGCTGTGAGCAGAGCATCGTGCAGAGCTTGCCTGCAATAGGTTGTATGATTGGGAGCAAATCACGCATGTTGGCGAGCGAGAATACGGGATTGAGCATCTTGCGCTGCTTCTTGTGCTGTTCGCCTTACAGGACGAGATGCATCACGGGGAATTCTTTATGGAGCGCGAGCAAGACAACATACCGAGTGTGGAGATGAGACCCGGACCAAATATCAGACGGTTTCCCCTGTCGTGCGGGTTGAAATCTCTGCAAGCGAGGCAGGGAGGGTGAAGCGTACACGATGAACATGTCTGTTTCTGTGTAAACGTGCTGTTCTCTGACGACTATGTGGTGTAGGGCAAGAGGGTCAGATATGTAGAGCTGTTGGCTCTACAGGGGTGATGTGAGCCAGCTTGCTTTGGCGGAGAGGTGCTAATGAATACCCCGAGCAAGGCGTTGATTTTGACCGCTCCGCCATATTCTTCGACCAGGGTGAGGTTGTACTGCAATGCGTCGCGGAACAGCCGATGGTAGTTTCCTGATGTGACGAGTGAATGGGGAGAAAGAGGTGAGAGACAGGGTAGTACCTGTGAGCCAGTGTTCCCTGCGTGGGCCGCGTATGAGCGCGAGGGGGGACTTTGGTGCTGCGATGAGCCTGAGGATCCTCCAGAGGCAAAGGGCGAGCATGCCCGATGCGACGAGGGAATGCATGAGGAGGGTCCGATATCTCCGTGGACTCCCTCCGAGACCGATATGAGTTCGCCCAGGCTCGTCCCTCGTGCGTTCCCACCACGATGCAGCTCTCGAACGACCTGGCCGCCCTCATAGGTTTTGCGTGCGAGGCCGTGCTCTGGGGTAACTAGACTCTCACCCCGCCTGTCATCCCTCACGTCATTCCCTTTCAGGCGTAAACGCTACCCTCTTCCTCGTCTCCCTCGTCATCCTCAGGCAGCGACGCTTCACCGACAACCTCAACAACCCCATCATTTACCTCAACTGCCTCATCTTCTTGTGCTGCACGACCCACTTTGCCCTCGAGTTCAACCATTTCTACACAGCCCTGGTGAGTCTACGACCCTGATCCGTGACACAACCACTCACGGATCTGTCAAATAGAATGCCGTTGGCGTCACCAGCTTTGCTAACGAAACTGGTCCGCTCGTGGGCGCCGACTTTTTCATATCATTTACTGATCTCTTGGGCGATCTCGTCCTCATATACCGTTGCTGGATGGTATGGGGAAAAAACTATTATATCACCATCCTGCCACTCCTTACGTCCGTCGGCGGTTTTGGTACGTCGTCCTGTTCGTGGCAAGCTCACATCCGCTCATCCTTGCTCTTTAGCTTGTGTCATTGCAACCCTCGATATCCTCCTCGCGACCGACCCCACTTCTCCCACCCCCCCTGCTGCTCTGGTTCCTCTTGGTCTCGCCACATATACCCTTCCACTCTGCACAAATGTCATGGTTACCTCTCTCATCGTTTACCGCATCTGGCACACCTCCCGTGGTATTCCCGACTCTCCCCTTGAAATCGGCCAAGGCGCGACACGTCGTGCGATAATGCTCATCATCGAGAGCGGCGCCCTTTACCTCTTATTCCAACTCATCTTTGTCGTGCTCGTCGCCCTCTCCAACCCCGCAGAGGCTATCCTCGCCGTCATGGTCGTCCAAATATATGTAAGCAATATTATATCGATCGATTCCTGACCTGTTTCTAAACGTGTCTTTCTTATCACAGGGCATCGCTCCCACGCTCATCATCATACGTGTGGCTCTCGGCATTTCGTCCGAAAACACTTCTGGAACCGTCGCATCCACCCGCATCAAGTGGGTTACACACCGCGTCGAAGAAACCGGTACCAACTACACCGATGGACTGGCGACCACCGCCGACTTGGAAGGGATGAAAGAGTCCGACTTGGCGACGTCTGGAAAGCATGAACATGAGACAGATCCCAAGCTCTTCGGATTTGGATCCACCAAGAGTATCCCCGGTTCGGTTTAAACTTTTAAACGTCGCTGTTGTGTAGGAATGAATATTCGTGCGGTTCTAGTGCTATATCCTACTTACTATGTGGTTACATATCCAACTGTTGTACAACATATGCGTACCCCTTCACTCGATCGGCGAGCTCGGATGATCTGTTACCCACCTGCGTAGCACAGTCCAATCTTTACATCTATGCACTGACCCAACCCCGTTTGCCGAGTGGGTCCAACTACCGTCCACGAGCTGTGGGATATCGTCTTCCAGCGTGGTGTCGGCATGGCAAATGAGAATTTGCCTAAGATAGCGCAGGCAATGCTGAATATGCTCGAATGCGTGCGTTCGGTTCGTCAAGTAGCCGACGCGAATCACATCCAGACAGTGGAGTTGGTGGAAAAGCGAGACGAGGAACGTGCGGTCGTTTGGACCGAGTCTCACGAAACCGTCGGAAGGGAACAGGGTCCCCCACTCGTCGTCGTCGTAGAGTGAAAAGTGCTCCTCGCCCGTCCCCACGCTTAGCCCTGCGAGCGGTATCTCGACCGGGAGCTCTGAGGGAAAATCTTGCCCTATCCAAGCTTCGCGAAGGGGAAGAACTCTTCAGCACGCGCAGCGATGCGATGCGATGCGAACGGTGGACTTACTCCATTCACGAGGAGTTGGCAGGAGATCGTTGACGGTGTGAATGGTGTACAGCGTGAACAGAACGTTGAGGACCGTCACGGCGGCAAGCGCGCTGAGACAGGCGATCGCGGCACTCGTTGGGTGGCGGAAAGGTCTGGAGAGGAGGTAAAGACGAACGGCACTAGTACTCGCAGAGGGTGCCATGGCTTGACGGATGGCGAGTTCTGCCACGCTATGCCAGATATATCGCTCAAAGCCCTAGACCGTGTTGGCGGTGCGACTGGAGGGAAGCACTACACTGTCACTCCGAAAACCCAAAGTAAGATAGGATCTCCCTTGGATCTTCCCATGAGCATGGCATCGAGTTCCCCGTGTACATGCCGAGTCTAGGCTGTCTCGCGGTGCCTAGGCAGCTATGCATAGTGTGATGAGAGAAAGCTAAAGGCAGAGCTTGAGACTGACTCGGACTCGGCGATGCCGTAGGACCTTGGGCTGTACACCTCCTGGGTCGGTGATAACATCGGCGATGGGCCTCCGACACGTCTCCATGCACCGCAAATAGGTAAGTTAATTGTCTCCAGAAAACTGACGTAGCGCTCCACGCGGCGCATTGCCAACGGACTCGCCTATAAATTGCTCGGAAAGGCACAGGCAGTCCAGCCATATTTCGCATCTCTCGAGTAAGCTGGTCCAGCTTCAAATCCAGTAGTGACTCCTGACAGGGTCAGAAGTAAGTCAGTCCACCCGTGAATGACGCTTTGTGCTCACCCCTGGCCAGCAAATGCGCAGCGAAGACTACACTAGTCATGGTCGGGGGACAGACGACGAGATCGAGAAAGAGCACCTCCTCTTCCCCTCGGATGCCTCCATGGAGGTACCTCGCCGTAGCACAGTATCCCCACAATGGATTGGGGTGGCAGTGATTGTGCTGTTACTCATCAACGCCGGCTGTCTACTCGTCACCACGCAGCAACTGCATCTTGCTTCTCGAATACTGAGACAGCACCTCAATTTCACCGATAACCGTCACCTTCCTCGGCCAGATCCGTATGATGGCCTTTGATTGCTTGATGGAAGTAGGAGCCTAGAACAAGGCCTGGAACCAGCGAATGGGTTACGAACCGTGGTCATGGCGTTGAAAGATACTATTTTTAGGCGATTGCATGCACAATTACGCTCACAGTGCAATTTAGTTCCACATGGCGCACAGTTCTTTGCGATCTTGTGTCTCTTGGGTAGTAGAAACAGACCCGAGTCGAGTCAAAAACGGTCCAAGATCCGTAGCGGACGCGCGAAAACGTCCACGTTTAGAAAGTATTATGACAAGGGTTATCGATGCGGTGGGACTTCATCGACCCGCTGGCGTAATGTAAGCCCAAGCAAACCTGCGGCGTCAGACAGATACATAATCTAGAAGACGTGAGCTGCGTTTTCAAAACGGTCGTTAGTATCTCGGTATGCTTGTTTTCGCTCCTACCGTGTTCCTTTCGTTTCTCGCGTTGATTTCGTCCGTCGCAGGTGGCGTCGTCAAAGGCGCAGGTTGGTCGTTCTCGTCGATCTGGGTCGCGACTCCCGCTGATGACTTGTTTCTCACAATTGCAGCTCGTGACGTTGCCCATGCCGGTAAGCACACGTTTCACCTTGACCGCCCGGCAAAGTCGCTATTTATCACCGCATCCAGATGCTGGAAACTTTGTCAAGCGAGCTGAAGGCGCAGGTCAGTGATGCATGGTTACTCGTTCAAACACTCGTCTCATGTACTTACGGGTCTTCAAGCTGCTCCCACCCCGACTGTAACCGTAGTTCTGGGTGCTCTTCTCAGTGGGAAAGTGCACAAAAAGCTTGGCGACTGGTGAAGCTGAGCGTGCATGGCGGATGCTGACACTTGGACGCATAGATAGAGGTTGGACCAAGGTGCTTGAGGCAAATGGACATGGAGACTTTGAAAAAAAAAAAAAAAAGACTATTTCAATTTTGCGCTTCCTGGCGAGAGCCCAGTCATCAGACTAAAACGCATCATCCTCTCAGAATCTGCCCACCTAATATGGGTCCTACGCTGCGAAAGAGTAATATCTGATCGACATCATATGTACCATAAGCGAAATCAAAACGAGATGGCTCGAAAAAATCAACTTTCGTCTGAACATTGACAGGCGGCGAGCGATACGCCCCAAAAAACCGGCCCTCTCAAAACTGATCCATAATACGTGGCTACCACTGATACCCGACGCAACACGCCTACCCGCCAACTGGTTTACCAACCTTGAGGTTTTAGTGGGTATTATACTGCCTAGGTCCTCTGAACCGAGGCAACCAGCAGATCACTGAGTCCCCACACCCCCTGCACACCGCAGGGCGTGCATAAAGGCATTTTCCCTCGGACCGGCGGTCCACGACCGTCGCCCTTAGCGCAACTAGTTTAGACGGTTGCTACATAATAATCTCGCTTGTCCGTAAAAGAAAGAAATTCGCTTCCTTGGTTGCAACCTGCCATTTTGGTAATTAACGGCAGTGGTACCGAAATTTACTATTTGTTCACTCTTTTGAGCCAAGACGAGCTGGAATGCGATGGCATCATGAAATGCAGCAATGCCATGATGATGCAGGAACTGACCGAAACTGGTACGAGCTTGGGAAGGTAAGCAATGAACAGTGATTCGGTCTTACTTGGAACCGTCCGCTGATACGCGTCAATGTCGGTGCAGTGGCGTCCGGCACCGCATGTTTCCGTCTAAATCCATCCTAATCAAACAATGCTTAATGCTCCAGTCTATTGGTCAGTCGTCCACGCAGAGTCATCTCGGAGTGTTTAATGACCCAACATTGCCTTACCTGATGCCATGACCTTGGACTTTCGAACAGGATCGTGGCTCAATCTGTCACAAGTCAGCATTCCTTGAGCTCAGCCTGAGAGTGTGCAGAAAGACGTACACCAAAAAGGCCGTAAAGTTGGCTGCCCGTGGTCCGGGACTCCCAGAGTACAACATTCCAGGCCTGGTTCCGAGGGCGGGCCACTTTCGTCAAGGGTCCGGGATCGTCTCAAGACACCTAAGTAACAGCAAAAGAGCAAATGAAAACAAATTGGAAGTTGGGACATTGCAGGTACAGGGTGGTCACCTCCCCTGGCGACGTGAGCACCGCACACACCGCATCCCCATAGCAGTGCTAGGCCGAGGATATCCGTCATCGCCTTATCAGCCGCACAATTTCGTTGCCTGTGGGCGACCAGGTACCTATGTAACGGGGTTGCACATTGCGCGACAGCAATGAGCGAGTCATCTCATATCATGATGGCGTGCACAGGTGACACAAATGGCAAGCTGCTCCGAACAAACAGGAAGTCGAGGTCGATAAAAGCCTGCCGGAGGAGGATGTGACCTCTCACCAACACAACACTCCTACGTCATTTCCCGAGGCACAGAACGTAATCTCACCGTGATGCGCTACTCCACCGTCTCTGCTTGTCTTTTCTTGTGCGCCCTTGCATCCTCTGGTCTCTGTGTTGCCATTCCTGCGACAACGACGAGCACAAGAGTGCACCCGGTGGGCGCTCTGTTGAAGAACCGGGTACACGAGGAGGTCCACCCCAGGAACGGAGGTTCAGAGAGTGAGTGACCTGGGAATAAATGCATTGTGGTCGCCTGACGGGGCCCCATCAAGTTTCGTCGCTGCGCGCGTAACACCTATAGTGCCACCGCCAGTATGAGTGGAGCTTCACTTGTAAGTACATCGGTTCATGAACCGAGATACTCAATACTAACTTTCAAGTAGAACTCTATTTTATCTTGGAATTTTTTGTAGCCATAGCCGTTCTATGCTGATATCTAAGTTACAATCATATTGCCTACGTTTAGTTTAGTATGGTAGAATTGTTATAGCAAGGGGTAATTGGTCGACGAATTGAACTCCCTTGCTAGACAAGGGTTCTCCCCATACTGAGTCGTCCAGCTCACCCAAAAGAGAAATATTTCCCGCAGTAACAGCACGTCGAGCGATCAGAACACGGTACCTGCGAGCAAAGCTACCGCCACCAAGTTTCGAACTCCGTCTCGGCAAACTTGTTAACTCTTTGCTGTCGTAGGGTTAGGGTTAGTATGCCCTTACATCTCACAAATAGTCTACTCGGATCCAACTTCCTGCATGGACTACAAAATATGGTTAAGAAGAATGGTAAGCGATTTTATTATGCAGTAACTCTCTAATGAACTAGTAGTAGGGCGAATGGTAGGGCCCAAACAAGTCGCTCGGCACAGAATTTGACTCAGCTGCGGCTCACCTCCGCGAGTGACACGGAGTGACGATCCGGCCCGGATTTGGTAAAGCTTCTGTGTTGTCACCTGTCACTAATACGCCTTTGGCACGGCGAATCTGCTAAGATACCGAATCTCATTTCCGAACCAATCTCCCCCTGAGCCCCACTAGAATCTAAGACCTTTCCTGGTTCACCGCCTTTGCCACGCTTGTTTCTTTCTTCCTCGATTCACGTCTTCAAGCTCGTCCATGCCCTCAAGGTCTCTCCCCGATTGCCAACGCCAATCTCTATCTTGACCTATTGGATTGACAGGCCGTCGACTTCCTTCCGGGTCTGCGCATTCCCTTTGCGCCGTTCTCTATCCTAGCGATCATCCTACCAGAGACTCGCAGGAACCCAAGTCAGTCTTTCCCACGACCGTTCCTCTCTCTCCTAAGTCTCTTATTCACCTGGACCTGGAGAAAGATGGTTGTGACACTGTCTCCATTATGCCGTTCATCAGCGGTTCCCCAACAATATACACGCGCTCCATGCAAGTCGGCAAGCGGATCGTTGTTGCAGGTCGTAGGTTAGGCACATTTGGTAAGGCAGACCACCTTGGTCGCTTCTTTCTGCGAGTTTGCAGAGCCATGCTCATCTGTATATGATGTCTTATCTTGGATCCTCCAAGGTTTTTGGATCCGAATATCGTTTCTGCAGAGGGTGAATTAGGCAGGAAATGCAGGAGGATTGCCTCCCCTGCGTCATACAATGAAATGTACGTAGTCAGGCCTTCCGAGTATTTATTATATGCTCAATATACTCAAGGTTTGGGATGCCTCGCGCAAGCTTTATGCCGAGATGACCTCTGCCAAAGGATGGGCTACAAAAGATGTTATAGATGTTCCCAGTGTTAATGTGCTCATCTCGAGAGTGATTATCCACACCATCATTTTACCATAGTTCATCCTCCTCCTCCTCCTCCTCCTCATCATCATCATCATCATCATCAGTTGGCTTCGGATTTCCATTCACATGGGCCAATCCGTCTGCTCAACAAGGTGAAATGAGCCCGCAAGAATGCATGGAGATTGTCACGAAGACGAATACCTTCGCGATCGCTGCTCCTACATGGGTCTACAAATTGCCGCTTCCATGGTCAGTGCAGGATCTGCTTTTGAAGTAAGCTCTGGGCTCTGACTTTTAACATTTATGACAGGATGCAACGTACCCGTCGTGCCTATGATACAATGTGCACGTTTATGCATACCCTGGTCAGCACTACGCGAGAGACCATCCGATCTGAAGCAGAGGATGTTGCAGCCAAACGAGCGAGGGATCTCTTTTCACTTATCGTTCGGGCTTCTGAGGGTGCGGGGGGTAAGATGTGCCTGAGTGACAACGAGTTGACGAGTAGGATTCGAAGCTGCCTCGCGCCAAGGACTGACGGGTGTCCTTGACACAGATCGGAAACGTGTTCTCTATTCTGTTCGCTGGTCATGGTAAGTGCTCGATCCCAGTCCATTCGATAGTTTTGGCATACTCACATCAAATAATCAGAGACCACAGCGCAAAGTTCGGCACCGACCCTTGCATCCCTCGCTTTGTATTCCGACTTGCAAGAAGAACTTGTTACCCAAGTGCAAGAGGTGACTCGAGGGAGAGATGGCAATTCCCTAGTAAGCATCGTGTTAAGTGGTACTTCCCTTCTAACTGAGCTTCGTTTCTCGGTTGGTATCAGATTATGGCCAACTCGACAAGGTACTTGCTGCATTTTACAAAGGGATCCGAATGTTCCGTAGGTAACAAAGAGTTGTCCACTGACACCATCTCAAAAATTTGGGTGTTGTAGCATCAGGAGTCTTTCTTGTTCGCGAGGCAAAACACGACACGATCCTGGATATCTCTGACGGCGATGAACCCAGGATGTTGTACGTCAAGAAGGGCACTAATGTAGGTCGTTAGTCGACACTCCCCTTGTGAATGATAGCTGAACCGGGTATCCAGGTTGTGGTGGACATGGTTGGCGTCCGTGAGCGAATTGCATTGCATTTTTTTATTGTAACTTTTCTGGTCGTCCATAGAGTACAACCCGCGTTATTTTGCCGACCCTGACGAGTCCCGGGCCTCAAGATGGTGCAAGAAGCAGAAAGACTTGGATGAAAAGGATGAATCGGAGGTATGACATGAATTGGTTGATCTCCGTAAATCCATTTCATCGGCGCTCCCAATCCGTAGGTCCTCGTGCATGTGTTGGTCGCGAGTTTGCATCTACAAAAGGCGTGTGTTTCCTCGCATCGCTGTTGCGAGATTGGCGGGGGTCGAGCCCTTACTCGCGATGCATCCGACGGGTCGTGTTGAGACGGTGGATGGGTGGTGCGGCTGAGTATTGCAGGCGGAGATTGCATCAAGGATGTCAGACTTGTGAGGCGCACCTGAGCGCAGACGCAGAAGTATCTATGGGATCTATGGAATATCTATACAAGTGGCTGTTGTTCGTTTCGTGAGCGACCTGAACATATATAGGGAGAGCGTCTGCCGTTCTTTGAAATACGCGGATGTCCGAAAGCAGCGATTGCCGATAGCACCGAGAGATATCCGCGCGGCGGGTTGAAACGATCAACCTGCTTCTCCTCACGAACCTCATGAACTACCCTCACGTCCTCCACTAACGCTTATCATGCTACAAAGGTCAAGTCGGCTGGCACACATGTTGCTTTGGCTTGTAATCTGTTCGTCGTATTTCTCGCCAAGGGTTCTTGCCCAGTACACTCCATCTCCGAGGTGAGCATGACCGCTAACAGCCTGCACGCCGTGGTGACACTTATTCGCAACAGATGGGCACAGGCAGTCTCTCTGCTAGGACACACCCTATATGTCCACGGCGGGCTAAACGATCCGTTCAACTCCTACTCGTACAGCTCTGCACCAGAGATATCCGACTTGTTGGTCCTCGATCTCTCCAAGTCCTTCAATTCCTCGTCCCCCCCATGGCAACTTTTCTCTAGCAACTCTTCCCCTGCCCTCGCCTGGCACACGTTGTCCGCGTTTAGCCACACTGAGCTTTTGCTCTTCGGGGGTCAACCAGACCCCAATTCTTTGACAGTCCTTACAGGCCTCAATGACTCGGCAGGTCTACTCTCAACCCCTAAAAAGTTCGGCCCATCTTTCCACTTGGAGCCGCAGAATTGGGCGAACGAACCCATGCGACGGATTCGTCACTCTTCATCCTATTCAAACGGCAAGGTGTGGTTGATTGGCGGTGAGAAGGCGGATGGTTCTGGCAATGCATTCAGTGAACACTACTCCTTCAGCCCGTCTAGTCCACAGTTTGTCCAGTTGCCGTCTTCGAGCAGCGCACCGCCCGATATATATGGCCATGCCTCACTCGTGCTACCAGATGGACGCCTCCTGGTCCTCGGAGGATACTGCGCCTCGTGCTCAGACCTTGTGCCCATGGACACGGTATGGTCCCTGAACACCGCTCAGAGCGCTCCTATCTGGGAGAAGCTCTCCATCTTGAACCAGTCACTGCCGAGTTCTCGCCGCGACTTCGCGGCGGTCGTCCTTTCCAATGGCCAAGTCCTTATACATGGAGGTGGCGATGCGCAGCTCCAGACGACGTACAGCGATGGATGGATCCTGGACACGGGCCAGAACCCCATGGTCTGGAATAGCGTCGCAGCTCTTGCACAGTTAGGGGAGAGGAAAGACCACTTTGCAGTCCAAGCAAGTGGTTCTGTGTTATTCTGCTTTGGTGAGTTGCACGAGTCGCATGACGACGACGATCGCCACTCATATCATTCATGACAGGATACGGTTCCTCCGCTCCTGCATCTGCATCCCTATTCATATATAATCCGACAACATCCTCCATGATTACATCCTACACTGCGCCCTCTCCAGGCTCCTCGCCTGCCATCACCTCATTGCTACCACCGACAAAGACTGGTTCAAAACCGAATTCTAATGGAGGAACGGGTACCGTTTCTGGGAATTCATCGGGCACTCCCTCTAACACCTCTGGCTCGTCCTCTGGTTCAAGCGATCAGACTACTGCTATCGCACTCGGGACGATATTCGGAATTCTTGGGCTTATCGCAGGTGGACTCGCAACGATATACTATATGAAACGAGCACACAATCGTGACAGAAGGACGGCCGCGAGTTTTTTCCCGCTTGAAGACGATCCCGAATTCTCGTCAGAGGGATCAGTGGCCGGTGTTGCACCAGAAGCAGCGCACCTCGAAGGTCAACCCGACGAAAGGGTCGGGGGAGTTGTCATGGCGGATATCCTCGCACACCTCGGCATCAGCAAATTTCGCTCTAGCACCCAACAGCCCCGGAAGGATATGTTTGCAGATGAAGACAGATCGTTTGCCTATGCAGGACACTCGACGGTGCAGGGGCAAGACAGTGAGAGGACAAGTATTTGGTCCCTCCGCTCTGTGGGTGCCATGGTACGCGGCATGATTGGCAACGAGCCCAGCGGATCTGGAGTCAATCAAGGGGATCGCGAGTGGGAAAAGATCGATCATCTCCGTGAGGGGGGACAGGAAGGCTTAATTCGTCAAGGAAGTCCTTACAGCGATTATTCTTCGCGTCCGGCCCATCGGAGAGAGGGAAGCTTCTGGTCATATACCGATCCTTTCGAAGACCCTATCCCGGACGACGACTATGATCTCAACTTACGCCCCGGCACTCCCGAGAAGGACGCTGATTATGATCATTCTGTTTTGAGAAGCAACAGGACTGACGATTCTGAGTGGACCGCTCTCGACCCCAAAGATCCCGTTTGGCCCTTCTCTGCTCGCTCGCACATGCTCAGTCCCCTCAGAGAAACCTCACACACATCCCTCTCCGATCTTTCTAATTCGCTTCCGTCTCTGCAGGAACCTTCACACGGACAAACAAGTCATAGTCATGCGGACAACCCCGCACTCTCCCCATCCGCTGGCAGCTCTTCAACGCTCAACAGTCCTGCTACTTCACGTTCCTCTCACTCACAACCCATTCTGTCTGTTCCTCAACATTTGGTTATCCCAAGTATCACCTTGTCGCCTTCACTATCTATATCCCGTCCTGACAACTGGTGGTCACGGTTAACGAAACCTCCACTCCTTGATCGCCGCTCGTCGATTACAGCATCCAAGCCACTTGATTTCAGAGACCCAACTCCTGCACCTCCTCTCGTCTTGTTAGAGGGAACGAAGAAATCGAAATCCTCTTCTACTCCTGCATATTCTAATGTTACACTTGATGATATTCCTACTGGACACGGTAGAACATTGTCTTCCGCTCACAGCGGGCGGACGGTGAATACCGACTCTGTGGAGCATCTAGGGGGCAGCTATGACGTGGTCCAGCGTCTCGCGTCAGACGGATCGAGTTCCCGACGTGCACCATCGCTGGGTTCTGCGGAAATAACCGAGCAAGGGATGTTCGTTATTGACATTATTGACAACCCTACGTCTTCCGAGATCTCTGTGTCAAGCGCTTTACCCCATGTCGATCCGCCACGATCAATCACCGACTCTGTGTCGTCTATGGACGTGGACATGCCCTCTGAGCCTGTGGTGTCACCGACATCGAATCTGGCTTCACCAAAGAGGGGCGCCCTCGTGAGCAGCAGAATCAAAGCGTACGAGCGTCGGTCGTCTCGAGAATGGGAGTCACAACAGACTCCGGCCCCTCGAAACACTCGCCGTCGCGAAGAAGCACCATCACGTTCGCGGCCGACGATACGATATGGCGTCGCACCGCGTGCTTCGTTGTTTATTGCCAACCCCGATCTTGGATATATTTCGTGACGTATAGCTCTTCTATTGCTATAGGAATTGGATTTACCCGGGATCCTTTTTATTTTTGCCAGTTGTTGTACGCTGTATGCGCCATGCTGTGTTGTTTAGTAGTCACTGGGACGACGGTCTGCATTCGTTTGCTTTCCCTGGGCTTTGTTACCTCGATATCCTGTAGACACACGTCGTACGACCCTCATGAATCGGGACCTTCATTGGCAGGACATCTTGACCTCCTGACAGCGAATAGGAGTTTCTCTCGCAACCATTGGCAGCTGTTATGTACAAATCAAGACGAGTACCCGAAATCCGAGGAAGGCCGCTGCGGCCACACTGCCGGTTTGACCCAACTTGTCTATCCACAACAGACCAGAACCCTTGTATTTGTACCGTGCCTGGCAACTGAGATAACGACTTCGGAGATCCATGTTAGATGGGCCAGAGGCCACATAAAGAGGATGCGGCAAAGAACCTACCTATATGCTATCGTCCGACCACTCGCCCGACAGCTGAGTTGCCGGGTCCGTCACATCCAAGGAGGTGGCTCGCGTCAGAGAAGAGCTCGATCGAATCGCCGCTGGCAGGTTCTACCGCGAAGCACCTGCGGACATGAACGATTCATGATTACTCTATTGGAGACCTGTCGCGGGCGGGACCAAGACGGAGATCAGTCCGTGCTGATTCAAGAATAAAATATGATTTGATTCCGTATATGCGCCCCCACCTCTCTCCAAAGTTGGGATGAGGTTCATATCGGATGAAGATGAAACGCGAAAAAATATTTCAAACCGGGATTATGTGACGACCTATGGGAATTCGTGGAAGTGAGAAAGTCAACAACCTTACAGGGGGACGAACCCACATCGATATACATGACACTTACCTACGAAGAGCTGAAGAGGTGGTTCTGCAGAGCGACGGAGATCTCCCTGGCTTGATACATGATGTGAGTAACGATTCGAAGGGATCCTTTTTTTTTTTTTGGAGCGTCGAGTCGCAACCGTAATGGCATGACGGACGGCAGTCGTACGAACGAACGGTTTTTGACGGCATCAAGCAAAGGCTTGGCAGATGCGGCAAAGTTCCATGTCAGGGAAGCCTCGTCCTTTTTTTCTCCCGCACTGCTCTGGTGGGAAACAATTAGTTGGATGATACGTGGACCTCTCTGGACCCATATTAATATGCGGCACTTTGTCGGCAGAAGCGGTTGACATCTTTACTCGGATATCAAAACCTGTCATTCGTCATTAAAAGCATCACATTTTTTGGCCCCGTTCGCCTTGCCATGCTGTGGAGCCGTATGATGGGTGCGAGCTTGTTTATTTCAAGACGTGTGCTTCTGGCGGGATGGCGTGCTGTGCTCACTGCGGCTGGCGTGGAAGTTTAGAAGGCAGTCCCGATAAAGTCTAGTGCCTATTGCGCATCCAAAAGTGGATGGACGTCTTGGAGGTGGGAGCGTCTTAAAAAAAGGGGCGCTTAAGCTCCGAGGTAGGGACAGTGCATGAAACTTACAAATCCAGGGTTGCGATATCGGACCACGAGGAGGTCACCCGCTTTCGACAATGTGTACTATGCTGGATAAAGTTGCGAACAACCATCCTGCGGAATCGTGCGTGTGGAGACCCTGCTGCGAAGTGGCACAGAAAAGGAATCTGTCGTAGCAGCTATTGTCAGAGTCAGAAAAATTCCCCTCCGTTGTTTGGGTTGTATCGAGGTACGTGGATTGCCTGCGGAGCCCACAGGGTAGCTCACAGGGTTGTGACAACCCCCTGGTGGTTACCCAGAGAGTACTAGACTAGTAACGAGCTCCCTGATCGGCATGCGATAAGACCGGTGTACCTTGGTAGAGGGCAGAGCCGTGTCAGGGCAGCATCCGTGTTGCATAGCTGGCAAAGGTCGTCCATTGAGGTGTAATGGAAACCGTACCGGGCATTTGTATTTCGGTTTCCGTGCTTTGCAAAATGGACCTACAGCAGTCAACCTCGTTGCACGGGGCTCCACTTTGAGATCCCGAGGTGAGACGTGTACAGTATACTCAGGCTGTATTTCGTGCAACCTAACAAGGTTAAATCGTTCCCTCAACCCGTTACCTAATGGATGGCGGGATGCTGTATTGATTGAGGTGGCCGACTGCCAAGTTGAAATATGTATATGAAGGATGGGCAGTGGGAACCCGGCGCTGGCTGTGTGGGCTGAGATTAAGCCAGATCTCCCCTCACTACGCCTTGCGCTATTGGCCGCATCTCCACCCGGCAAACTTGCACCGAGTCGAAGGGTTCCAGAACAAACTGTTTCTCTGAGACTATGCCCTAATTAGGAAGGCTGTGTCAGCTCAGCTGAGGTCCCCGAACACCCCTCCAACCATGTGGACAGACGCCGGCGCGTTATCTGCCTCATGTTGGAGCAGAAATTGGTCCCATGAGCCAACTCTACCATGTTCGGGCCTCAGCCTGGCCTCAGGTTCGAACCAGGTGCTGAAAAGACTGGACTCTGCACACGATGTCACCGGCAGTCTGACTAATATGGGGTCGCCTTGGACATCGTGTTTACACGTGCTTACTCGTACAGCGCGAGCAACCTCGTCTACGCCTTGAATTCTTGGAGCAGCTGCTCGACCTCCTTGGACTTGGGCGTAAGCTTATCGAGGTCCTATAATCGAGCTTAGCTATCACGCGCGGATAACATGACGAGATACTTGGCAATCTTACCGCGACAAGCAGCTCGACGTATTTCTTCTGCGCATCTTCCTTGCTCGTGCCCTTGACGCCACTCCAGGCATCCCTATAGCAACGTGCGAAATTGAGCATGGCTATGCGTTGATAGAGAAGGCTCAGCTGATGTGACCATTTAGCCTTTCCAACAAAGTCCATTGACAGCACGCCCGGCCTCTCGGTGTTCACATCACCGACGTTTGCTGAATGCGGCGCTCAGGAAGGCTCAGCGCGGATTTCTCTAGGACACGTACCTTGCTTGTAGTATGCGTAGTACTGATGCGATCGCTTCAGCCGATCGCAAGATCTCGAAGAGAACACGGCCTCACCTTGAGCTTGGTGTCTTGATCCGGCTGGTAAGGGCCGTCCTTGGGAAGACTCTGGACGTAATGGACGGCTTTGTCGAACTTTTCCTGCACGGACAATGGCATGGTTATGATTCAGAGGTGCTGATGGTCGCTGGACAAGCTGGCTAAATCGGGGTTTATCTGATCAACATGACAGGATCTCGATTAGGAATGTCGTTGTTTTATCACAGCTTGGGGCTGTTTCGGTTGCACTCGCAGGCTCACCCAGACGATCGACAGTGTTGACGGTGGGGAATAACGCGTTCATTGTATCAATAATAAATACTGGCACCGAGGGCCGTCTTATGTTCGGAGGGCTATCTGGGATGCGTGACAGGTCACGTTGTGACGGAGGGTGTCGCTCATAGAGGGCAAGGCGGAGACGAGACTACTCTTGATTGCCACCAGACGCCAAGTCGTCCTGCCGGGTATGAGCATGTCGCCCCCGGCAGCAGCACCGCCTTCGCCACAAGAGATACAGAGGAAGCTTTCTGTACACTCCACCGCCAAGCCCAAGAAGGTAGGACTCATCCAAGCACGTCTTCGATACCTCGTCCTGATCTGGCGAATCATAGAGCCCACCGGTAGCGCATGCGCATGTATCGGGAACAGAGTCTGATTCTGATTCTGTCGTATCTCCGGATTTGGCGTCTACCACGAACTCACAATCAGTGGGCTCTACCGGAGCGCTGCTGTCTGGAAGCAGCTCACAACCACCCCTCACCTCGATCGCCGAACGTGCTTCGGGCAGCGGCGAGGAGTCTGAGGAAGACGAGGAGGAGGAGGAAGGGCCGTGGAAGACGGCGGACAAGTCTCAATACATGCAAGACTCCGTGGATGAGGGCGTCATCAAGTCTGGCTATCTCTGGAAGAAGGGCGAGCGACGCAAGGTCAGTATATTTTGGGCGCTCGCTGATTTCGTAATCTGGAAGATTATTTCTAGACGTGGAAGAAGCGATGGTTTGTCTTGCGACCAGCTCGTCTAGCATACTACAAGACGTCTGCAGAGTACCAGCTTCTTCGACTGCTCAATCTGACCGACGTTCATTCGTGCACACAAGTCGTGCTCAAGAAGCATTTGTACACTTTTGGGGTCGTAACGTCCGTCAGAACGTTTTATCTGCAAGCGCAGAGCCCCGACGAGGTGCAGGGATGGGTCACGGCCATCCAGGATGCACGGGAGACGCTTATGATGACTTCGACGCAAACGTCGCTCACTACGCCGGTCGCGATACCAGAGGCCCCGGCCATGCTCAGTCGCAGTACGACCATAACACCGCCTCCGACACAACCGATGCATGGCCAAAATATCACGTCTTCGGACTCGGAGGATATCTCGCCAAGCGCTCAACGGACTTACTCGACGTCATCGCAGAATCGACCGACGATCGCTGGCTCGCCTAGTCGGCCTGCGGGAACGAACACGAGTACAAAGATAGTTGTTTCCGGCTATTTGATGAAATGCGGATCGAAACGACATAATTGGCGCAAACGATGGTTCGTGCTTTACGGGGACAAATTAGTCTACTCGGGAAGTCACATGGTGGGTGGAGATTGACTGATTGGCAATCCATGGTTGATGATGATGTTGGCAGGACACGAAGGCGCACCGCCAATTTTCTGTGACTGATATTCTGGACGCGTTGGAGTTCGACATGCAGTCACACAAACACGGTGGAGGAATTCCACCGCCTGCTCTGAGCGGACAAGGATCGGGGGGGTCGCCAGACCAGCGAAAGTCAGGGCATCGGTCGTATACGTTCAAGATAGTGACGACGAAGCGGACGCTGTTGCTGTGCGCGCCAAGCGAGGAGGAAGAGATCAAGTGGCTGAGTGCTGTGCGGGCGCTGATAGTGAGGCGAACAGAGGCAGGGGTCGTGCCTGGAGATCCGAGCGGAAATCAGGGATCGAGGGCGGGGGGAGGTGCAGAAGCGGGCGGGGGTACGGGCAGCGGGCTGAAGCACAAGGCCAGGAACCTGAGCATCAGCGGGGCGGGAGTAGATATGCCAAGTGTCGGATGACGGCACTAACTGGTGAGGGAGACGTACTGTAATTGTACTGTACCTTTGCGGTCCCACGTCGAGCCTGAGGCCTGAGGTCCAGACGCCGGAAAGGGCGATTGTTTGATGAACTTTGTCGGTGGACGTGTTTGATAAGTGGCGTATGCGACAAGCGCGGAAGTGGACGGGTCCAATTCCAGACATAGTGGCTGTCTTTGGGGGTCTGCTCCGGCGACTCACCGAATGCCGGTGGAGAGTGTGGTCCGGTGTGAGCGGCAGAGAAGAGAAGGAGCGCTCGCCCCAACGTTCATCGCCACCTGGCTGCAGTACTGCGGGTGTGATCGTGGCGGTGGGGTGGTGAGGAGGGCGTGTGTTGTGCCCATACCGGATCTGCCATGGCTCGAAATGGACGGGGACCCCTTGGCATTGGCAGAATTCCCACGGACTCGGAATCGAGGGTGCCGGCATGCGAGGACCCCGTGGCGAGCTTGTGTTAATCCATGCCTGTCCACTCTCCTCTCCAGCTCGGTACGTTACTTATACCTTGGCCCTATGCCTCCTCCGTCGCGTCCCTCGCCCTCTCTTATCTGACTTTCCCTTCCATCCCCGCTCATGCCATCTGTTCCAAAGTCCCCACAACCCCGTCGAGCCGGAGCGCCCAAAACAAAAGGCGCTGTACGCGCCAAGTCCGGCTGCTACACCTGCAGAATCCGTCGCAAGGTCCACCCTCCGGTCCACTCTCCCTTCCATCCCTGACACTCTACCCAGAAATGCGACGAGCAGATGAACACCGACGGCAGCTGCTCCACCTGCGTTCGCCTCCGTCTGCAATGCCTCGGCTTCGGTGCCAAACGTCCAGAATGGCTGCGGGTAATTCCCCTCCCCTCCCTCCGCCCACCCTCCGTCTCACTTCTCCCAGGAGAACCGCAACGTCCTCGACCTCCGAGAAAAGATAAAGACTTTTCTTGCTTCCCAGGGCATGATCAAGGGCCACTCCGGCTCTGCAACACGCGCTGCCGAACAGGAACCACAAATACTCGCCTTGTCGGCCGATTATGTATCACCCACCAACAGCCCACAGACACCCACCCTCTCCATATCCTCCACCAACGATGAACGTCCTTCCTCATACCCTCTCCGCACAGACCGCTACCCAGATAACGATCGTAAGGCCCACCCTCGTGCCACTCACCTCGCCCTCCTAACCCCTCCTCAGGTTTGCCCGTCATGCACGAGTTGAGCCCTGACTCTCCCCTGGAACGAAGTGAATACCCCGAAGTCCTCCTTCCTCCTGTCTCGTTTTCTTCGCCTCCTGTTCACAATAGCTTAGATTCATGTAAGACCTCGTATCGTTACTAAGTATTTGTATGT